>JAALXK010000343.1:0-87127 GCA_012977745.1 Fusarium anguioides | reverse complement strand
GGTTTGTGATTGTAAGGTTATCTGATGAGCTGTGAAGGAATGATTCAACATTGGCAGCGGACCGCGCTTCCTCTCCTTTGCGGTCTTTAGCACCAAACAACTTGCCCATAAGGCGGTCTCTTCTCGAAGAGCGCCCATCAGGGGCTTGGATGGTAGGTATCTCGTTCTCCATGGGGAATATAATGGCGGAAGAGAATCGAGAGGCTCAGTACACTGACATTGACCTAAAGAGAAGATATGGAGCGTTGATGGTAAGCAGAGAACGCCCAGGTCCTTGCAGGAACAGAGAAACGTGGTTCCTGGTCGCTGTTACCTCTGCTGGAACGATTACAGGACGGTACCGGAGCAGTAGAGATAGTGGAGTCGTCCAATGAAGCTGGCTTGTTTCTGGCGACACGAGGATCAACTGGCGGACATGTGGGGATGGAGGCGGGCGGTTGTATGTGGCGCTTGACGGTCGGCCAAAGCTCAAAGCAGGTTGGTCGTATTGTAGTAAAGATCTTAGCGACGAGTCTGACAAAGGGTCGTTGTGAGATTAGGGGATGCCAGTATCTGCGATAAGCAATCGTGGGCGGAGTTGAGGTGAATGAGCTAAGGTAAGGTACCTAGTTAGGTACCTAGGTAGCTGTTGGCGATGGCGTAGGGTGGTGGTGTATAGGTGGTGAACGTATGGCGGGGAAAATGGAGGTGAGGTGTCGTGTGCTGCTTCGGTGCAGGCCTCCAGTTAGAACAAGAATCGAGAATGGGAGAGGAAAAAGAAAAGAAAAGAGACAGGAAGGGCACAAGATTCGTGGACAGATCAGACACAGCAATGGCCAATCCAGATTGTGTACGTGTGTGTATGTACAACCACACTCTAGGCTCGAATGTTACAGCAGAATGTTGGGCAGATGGGAGAACACCCTCAGCCCAGAGTACGCTACAACTGCAATGCAATGAAGTGCCCACACAGGCAATTCCCCTTTGTCGCCAGGGCAGGGCACCAACTCAACTCAGGCTCCAGTTGCTGGCAGGGGAGAACCAGCAGGGGACAGGCAGGACAGGGATGATGGAGGGAGAATCCGCCAAGAAGGGTCCTTTTTCCCTCTTACTCGATTTTCTCGTTCGTGCTTGGGTACCTGGGTAAGTAGGTACTAAGGTAGGGCGAGCGACTCCTCTGCTCGTCGTATAGATAAATTGATATATAGAGGAAGTGGGTGACGGTATGTAGTTGACTAAGCCCAGTGCTAGCAATGTCCCTGCTGTAGAGTCAAGCAATGTATGCTCTGACAGTGCCAACACAATACCGAATCAATCGAGTATGAAAAACAAGAGCGAGAACAGATCAGAGTGGAAATAAAAAGATGAGGTAAGAAAAGAGAGGGGAGGTGACGGCCCGGGTGTGTGCGTGCCTGACTTTCTAAAGTGCCCGTGTCAGTGTGCGATGATCCAGGGGAGTTTCAGAATCACAGGGATCAACATAAAAGGGCAGTAAATGGGAGTAGGTGGTCCCCATGCCTGGTCCAACCCAGGCCAGGCCAAGTTACCTAGCAACAATTCGAATCAAGATTTACAGCGAGCTTCAACATAATGATTATGGTACACGAGGTATTTAAAGCGCCTGACGAATATGGAGATCGTCAAGATTGGACAAAATATTGAGGTACTGCCTATGCCACCAGCACGCTAAGGCAAGGTACTTCAGGTTCAGTTCAGTTATACAATTCATGTCCATTATCAAGTACCACATGATGAGCGAGATCTTGGGCGCGCTTAAGCCTCAAGAATCAGTCAAGATGCCAACTACCAGCTGACACCTCCAGTCAGGACCTACAGTATCATCCTGGATATTGGAGATTGTGAAGGTGCAGAACGAGACCCTTAATTCGATTTCCCCATCCACTCCAGACTTGTCAGCCTCCACTCACACTCATTAGGCTCTTGGATATCGGCCGTGTTAGTGTCAGATCGGCTGCGGGTTGCGCAAGCTGTTTCTGTTGTGCCGAGTGATGACGAGACTGTCCGGATTTCCAAGTTTGCCCTTATGAAGATTCAGATACGTATACAGCAGTAGATCTGCCCTCTCCCAGCACTTCCCGATTCGGTGTCTTGACCAGCCTTTGTTCCCCTGAGGTTCGAGGTTGGTTCGAGGCCCTAAACCGCTACTGTATGTAACGGTGGCTTGTGAGTGCCGGGCTGAAACATCCACGTCCCTACGGCCGTAAAGTAACCCGTTATTATTCTATCGTCTGAAATATGTCTGGTATATAGTGGTCAAGTTGCATTTATCCACCAACTCTCGACCAGACTCGCCACGACTCTCCTCAGATCTCACTCACTCACTCATTTATTACAACATACTTAACCCCTTCGACTTCAAAGAGAAATCTTAGCTGACCCTCAATTTGTCTTCAACAGGTCTCTCGATTCAAGTGTCATTTATTTGCACTAGCTTCCATAGTTCAGGTAAGGTGTTGCCAACTCCATGAATCCCTAGGTAGGTCAGGGCCACAGACTACAGTAGAAGCTAGCACTGTACTGGCACCAAAGGCCCTCCAGCTCTGAATGGAACATGGGCCAACTCTTGGAGGCCCCTCTGCTCACTCCGTACTGCATCCTGTCGGGTTGTTCCTTGGCTTTAAACACTCTCATCTTATATTCAGATCAGAACTTTGTGACACAGTATAGGACATTACTTGGCTGGTATGAAGCCCCGCTAAAGCATGCGCATACTCAGGACTCAAGCACGCAGGAAATGGTTGTGTCTCAAGTCTGATGGATCCAAGTCACGATATTGGATCAAAGGTGGGCGAGGATGCAACTTGGCCAAAGAGGCAGAGGCCCAGAGGTCAGGGATTGTCATGAATAGACGCCATAACATCGTATCAATTCATCTCCTGTTGCTGTTTTGGTGGTCGCCTAATTTTTCTCCGCCAGTACTTCTCGTATCGTTAGCTTCCCAAATTCTGCGTAACAATAAATAGTTAGCAGCTGTTTGAAAGTCATCCCGAGCCAAGGCGGACCTTTTTAGACCTCGTATTCCCTCTGTGCCCGCAAAGCTTATGTCGAGCAGGAACATACTCCGTATCGCAACGCAACGCATCGAATATTAAGCCCTGGTCTTGCAGCGGCAATTTGGCTCAATGAAGAACCCACGTTATTATCGTGGAGATTCAAGCAAGCATTGGCATGCAATTCGTACTCGCGGTGCAGTCTCATGTGAGACCTAGTGGGCTCCTTGCACATCTGCTGAGGTTCATCGACATGATACGAGTTGTGTAGCCTGGATTTTACTGCTCAAAATTGATATCATGTCCAGCTTGAATGTCGTTGAATACCTAGGTAAGCCTCTCCTACGTAGTTTTGACAGATGACTGGACCTGAGGACAAGACCCTGTTGCTGAAACACATGAGATTCCCTGTCTTGAGTGTCATCTGCTGTACCCTTGTCCACTAGCGTGCTTGGAAATAGGAAACAATGTATCCGTAATCTTGACTTATTATGCGTGTTTCGCTCCTATAGGCATCATATGTTTAACCCATCGAAGCTATTCAGGTCAGGTGGTCTGAATGGATATGAAATACTACCTACTTACCTTAATACCTACCTGGCTTGACAAGGTAAGTATATACTAGCACGTTTGGGCCCACGGACTGACGTTTGTGGGGAGATATCCATTTCCAGGAAATCGGGATCGCTTATCGATAAGGAAAAAGAGATTGATGACTAACATTTGCCTCCCAAGGCAACGTCAAATTTATGAGAGTTCTTAAAAATGTGTAGGTTTTGCCAGACGTAGGTCGGCATGCTCACACACACTATACGAAGAAGTATGGCTAAAGAAGTCACACGAGTGCCTATTCCCCGTCGGGGCGTTGACTACCGCGGTAAGGTTGTCCTTGCGCCTATGGTTCGTTCTGGGGAGCTTCCTTCAAGGCTCGTGGCTCTCAAGTATGGTGCAGATCTTGTCTGGGGTAAGTCGCTGAATACATATCGTAAACCTCTAATCACTGACACGATATAACAGGTCCTGAAACCGTGGATCATTCCATGATCGGGACATCTCGGCGTTTCGATGAGAATACTAAAACGATAGAGTGGTTCCGCCCCTCTTCACATGGGCAGAAAGACCCTCCTCCTGATGCCAAAGAGAGTATCATCTATAGGATGCTACCAGATATTGAAAAAGACAAACTCATATTCCAGATTGGAACTTCCGACCCCAACCGTGCGGTAGCAGCCGCCCGGTTGGTGGCTGCTGATGTTGCCGGCATTGATGTCAACGCCGGTTGTCCAAAGCCCTTCAGTACCAGTGGGGGTATGGGTGCTGCTCTTCTTAGGACTCCCGATAGGCTATGCGCTATTCTAGAGGCTCTTGTTAAGAACATTACCCCTGAATTCGAGATAGGAATCAGCGTCAAGATCAGACTTCTCGACACAGCTGCGGAGACAGAGGCGCTTGTTCGCCGCCTTTGTGCAACTGGTATCATAGGACTAACTATCCACTGTCGAACAACACCTATGCGACCCAGAGAGCGAGCCATCAGAGGGCAACTTCGTATGATCGCAGAAGTATGCCATGAGTATGGCGTTGCCTGCTTGATGAACGGGGACGTCGAGAGCCGAGACCAGGGTCTCCAGCTCGCCGAGGAATTTGGTGCCGATGGCGCGATGATCGCAGTCGCTGCCGAGAAGAACCCCAGTTGCTTCAGGGGCGATATTGATGGCGGACTGGCACCTTGGGAAGAAGTGGTTGATCATTACGTCAAGACTGCCATCGATGTCGACAACCGGTTCGGCAACACAAAGTTTCTCCTCTCGAATATGATCCCTGGAAAGTCAAAGTTTTATCAACCGGTCAACCAGTCTAAGAACTATAAGAGCCTCTGCGAGGCGTTGTCACTTGAAAAATATCTTGAAGCTGCTTGTGCCGTCGACCACAGGCGAGGCTTGGACCAGCCTCTGAAGGGGAAGGTCGCAGGGAAGGCCACAAAGAAGGCTGCAAAGAAAGCCAACGCATTGGCCAATGCCCAACCAGAGAAGCCGAGAGAAGAAAGAGAACAGAAGCGTAAGCGGTTAATGTCTGATGATAGACCTGCCAAGCAGGCCAAGGCCTCCGAGCCTGCACCAGTTGCGACGGCTGTTTAGAAAATCGAATGCTCGGATGGTAAAAGGACTAGGGAATGATAAAGGGCGTATGATTCAGCCACAAAGGCTCACGCATTTTATGGAGTTTAGGATCCAGGTTCAGGCGACAAGAGCTTCAGAACGGAGCACTTAGACGGCCTCAAACCATAAAGTCATGAATGAATAGTAGAAAAAGGACAGCAAGCAATGGATTGGTCATCTGCACCAAAAGCCTGCCTATTCAAAATACATACAGCATTCCGGTAGCTGGCTCTAAGCGGGACCGGCTATTGATACAAATGAACCGTGTTCGGAAAATCTATGTGATAGTACATCTCATCTTCTCATCTCACTTTTTAAAATAAAATCCTTTATTTACCCTTCTGAACCCAGCCCTCGACAGCCTCTCGCGCGTCTGTCACCTTTTCGTCAACATATCGCACACCAACCCGGCTATGCGCCTTGGCAAAGCTGACACTGTTGTTGATGCTCTCCCGCAGGCGAATGTGAGACTCTGCAATAACGGGGAACCTCTGCTCGTACTTCCAAGTGAGGTCGGAAACGTTGCGCATGGTAACGGGAAGGACGGCCCAGCCGGCACCGATACCCAGGGCGAGAGGGAGCGACGCGCGGAGGATGATACTGCGATTACGGGTAATGATGCTACCGGCCATGGCGGCGACCAAAACATAGATAGCGCCAGGCATAAGCTGCTCGCCGCTCTCACGGGAGGGTGCCAACGAGGCAATGGTGCTTGTGAAGGACTGCTCGAGGTTGAAGGCTCTGTCCATGGTCTCGTTGACCTTGTTCTCGGCAGCTACTGCATACTTGTACAGAGCCAGACGTCCTCTTCCGATGTGGACGGCCAATCGTTCGGTAGGGGTAGGCGATTGGTGCCTCTCCTCTTCGTCAACCGGCTCAACGGGCGTCGCGGCGGCGGGTGGTGGTGTTACGGGTGCGGGATTTACTGAAGGGATATCGAAATCATCATAGATAGGTTTTCGCTATGGTATTGTTAAATATACCGTGTAGGCCATTGACGCTTTCACAAAAATAGCGACGAACCTTGAAGTCACTGGGACCTTCGGCGAAAACAGTGGCCGGAGCCAGTGCCATGCCACCGAGGGTCATGGCCGCCAGCGGCGCCAGGGAGCGCTGTAGAAATCAATTAGCATAAAGAAGCTTTTGTGAGGCACAGGAATCACAACTAACCCGTGAGAACACCACTCGTGAAGCCATTGTGCGCTCAATTGACGAGTGGATGAGAAAGACGTCACGCGAATTCAAGATAGACGTCGGATGCTGCTGAGCACAATCACCACTAGCCGGAAAATCTAGGACGGAGGCTCTGTTTGATGATGACTAAGATTCTAACCCTGTTGGTTGTGAGGAAACGAAATGACGGAATGTGAGCTTTTCTCAAAAAAGACTTTTTTAGACAAACTTCAGTAGGAGGTAGTCTAGGTACCTAACTAATGAGCTACAAATATAGTTACCAGATTCACTATTAATTGAATAACTTATTGTGTTTATTTTACCTACCTAAGGTTAGGTAGTATAAGAAAGGTCAACGCATAATATTCCCAACTTTTCTTCCTCGGCAGGGCACTAAGTCCGCACCAAACAGGGAAGGCGACAAGGGCCGGATCCGAAGCCGGAAAGCCCGACAAGACAAGAGAGTCGCTTTTGAGAGTCTGCTTGCTCCAGATCCTTGAATCTTTCTGCTCTTTGCTCCCTGCCTTTTTCTATTCTTCGCCAGTCAAAACACACACCTCCCTTCTGAATAGGTAGCATTGGATACATTCATGGTTACGATCTTATCTTCGAATTTATAATGCTAAGTTCGAGGGGCAACCGCCTCTGGATCTGCAGTAGATGTGTTCGACATACGGCCAACCGTCCACAACGAAGATGGCACTCCATTGCGTCTACAATAGCTCAGGCTATTTCTGCGAGCAACCCAGTCGACCATAGTGCAAGCTTGAGTCACGATGATACAGTTTTACGCCATTTGTTCGATGCCCCCGCTGGCAGGTCTTTTCCGAAATTCAGCTTGAAGAGGAGCCAAGGTCTCTTCAAGAACCGATACCTTACAAGCCCGCACGGCTTCCAACAATTTGCCCAAAAGAATCTTGAGAGGGCAACCAGGATAGTCAAAAAGGTCCTAAGCGCATCCTCGATACATGAGTACCAAGCGATAGTTCGCGACCTTGATCGGCTTAGTGATCTCCTGTGCCGCGTACTGGACCTCTCGGACTTCGTTCGTATGACGCACCCAGATGTTCGCTTCCAAGATGCGGCTGCCAATGCCTGGGGCATGGTATATCAATACATGAATCAGCTGAATACCATGACTGGTCTTAGCGATCAATTGAGTCAAGCCTTATCTATCCCCGAAGTTACAAAGACTTGGTCAGAAGAAGAGAGGACTGTAGCTGAACAGCTCAAACTGGACTTCATGAAATCGGCAGTCAATTTGCCAAAGGCTTCAAGAGACAGGTTCGTAGATCTGTCTTCGCGCATTAGCGAAATAGGCTCGGCTTTTGCACAAGGAATGCAGCCAGCAATAAAACAAATAACTTTACCGGCTTATAAGTTTTACGGCCTTTACCCGGGTATCGCAGCCACACTCAAAGTACGGCAGAACATTACACTGCCTACTCTGAGTTCGGATGCAATAGGAGCACTCCAGAGTGTACATGATGAAGAAACTCGTAAAGAGATTTACCTGGCCCAACGGACCGCGTCTCACGAGACCATCATGTATCTTGAGGCCATGTTAAAGCTGAGAGATGAGCTCGCAGACCTTGCGGGTTTTGAGAGTTATAGTCACATGGCCCTCAAGGACCGCATGATGGCCAAGACACCTGCGTCTGTGATGGGGTTTCTGCTCGCTCTGAGAAACAACAACACACCCATTGTTCAGGCCGAGCTGCAAGATCTTGTTTCAAAGAAACGAGACAGGCTCAACCTCCCAGACGTCCCGCTTCAAGCCTGGGACAAAGACTTCTATATGGAAAAGATCAGGGTGGACTTGAGGTCTAGGCAGCGACAAGAGGATCAGCTGAACGCGTTTTTCTCCGTTGGAACAGTTATTCAAGGTCTATCGAGGCTCTTTGATCGCCTTTATGGCATCCGTCTTGTGCTACGGGAGACTCTACCTGGAGAGACATGGCACCCTGAGGTCAAACGACTGGATGTTGTTACCGATAAGGGCGAACTAGTTGCTGTTCTTTATTGCGATCTGTTCCACCGCCCGCAGAAGTCCGGTAATCCCGCTCATTTCACGGTCAGATGCTCCCGCGAGATCCTACCCAGCGAAATCGCAGAGGTTGCTGCCGATTATGACAGCAACGGGCCAAGCTTCGAGTCGCCCGAGATGGCAGCTAACGATGGCATGGAGATCTCCTCTGCCGACGGCGTCTTGAAACAACTACCCACTATTGCACTCGTATGCGATTTCTCAGCAAGCGAAAATTCCAAGGAACCGTCATTACTCTCTTACCAATCGGTCGAGACTCTTTTCCACGAAATGGGTCATGCCATGCACTCCATTCTGGCACGAACTAGCTTCCAGAATGTTTCTGGTACTCGTTGTGCAACTGATTTTGCCGAGCTTCCATCTACGCTCATGGAACACTTTGCCGCTGATCCCACTGTGCTGTCTCTCTTTGCGCGTCACTGGAAGTCAGACCGGCCTTTACCTTACGACCTAGTTGCTGAAAGAATTGGTTTGACCAAGCGTTTTGAAGGGTTGGAAACAGAGAACCAGATCATCCTTGCAATGGTTGATCAAGCCTATCACTCACCAGCTATGGAGAATGCTAGCTTTGACTCAACCGCTATCTTCCATGATATCAAGGCTCGATTTGCCCATGGTCCTCGAGATCCACCAAATACCTGCTGGCAGGGATTCTTTGGTCATCTGCATAGTTACGGTAGCACCTATTATAGCTATCTCTTCGACCGCGTTCTTGCTGAGCGGGTTTGGCGTGTTGTTTTCAAGGCTGGCGAGAATGGCAGTGCGATCAGCCGCGAGAACGGAGAACGACTGAAGGAGAACCTGCTGAAATGGGGAGGCGGCAGAAATCCTTGGACCTGTCTGGCCGACACGCTTGAAGATGAACGACTTGCACCTGGTGACGAGAAATCCATGTCTTTGGTTGGAAGCTGGGGGATTAAGGATGATCATCACCCATAAAGAACACACATACAGATATACATAGAAGTAACAAAAGCAACACACTAAACATGGGCTTGTGGCCAAGCCGGTCATCCAAAGGCAAAGTAGGGATTCGTGCCAATTCAGCAACGCTTATGGTTTCTAGATTTATTAATCTTCAAAGATGATCTGCGTCTGCTCGCCAATCCAAAATGACATGACGCTATTCCGCCCGAAGTCCTGACGCCAAAAAAAATAGATAACAAATACGCAATAGCATGTCCAACGCTCCAAGCGCTGCGCCATGACTATCGGGACAGATATGGTAGAAAGGTAACTTAGATGTGGTAAGTAAATAGTTTCAATGAATGTGGTGAGGAACATGGGGAGGTATAGATGAGGGAATCGATAGTAACGCCGCCTTCATACAAAGGGTCATAAGTCATATGCCACCAAATATCGTACAACTGGGTATCTTTTTGGAGAGTGATATAGGTAGGTAGGTAGGTAGGTAGGTAGGTGAGAGGCTGTGATAGCTTCGGGTTGACTCATGGGTACAACCTGTTCCGTCAACAATGACTGGTTATATGACCCGACGGACTTGCTGTGAGGGCTTTTGAGTGCCTCGACCCATGGTGAGTTGCGACAAGGAGAGTGTTCGGGCCGCCTTGGTTTGCGCCTGATCCTCTCTGTCCAAGTCTTCACCAAACGCCCCAAAGCTGTGCCCCTCTTCACGAGGGGTTTCGAAAGTATCAGAGTATTCACTCTCATCGCCATGACCGGTTCCAATACCCGAGTCCTCGGGATCATTGTGTCGACTATGTGATCTCGTCATGATCGCCAAGGACACGAGATTATCGTCGTCATCATGGTCAAACGCGGATCTATCGCCGAAGGACTTGGCCGTCGGGGGAGGGTCAAATCCACTAGTCATGGTGACTGAGTTAGATAGAATAATTAACTGATGGCCGAGTGTCTTGACCTGAGTCTCTAAAGCTTCTCGTGCGGAGCGTTCTGTACGAATCAGCGCCAATAGTGTTGCGTAATGGTCCGTTGTGAAGATTTCGGGTGTATCTTTCAGCAAACTAGGAAGACTAGCTGCACCACGAATTGTTGCTGTTGAGGTGGGACGGTCTCTGCTGCTGTCGCTCAGAACAGCTGAAGAGTGTGGGTCAAGTAGTACGCTTCCCCTTTGACCTGCTTTTTGGTAGCTGCTGAATCGGCCTGAGTCATTTCTATAGTCCCGTCTAGTTCGGTCCGCTTGAGAACCAGGTCGACTTGTCTCGTGGTAATCTTCAATAGGAATTGGGGGCGCAGGTCGATCTGGTGGTCCCAAGTGTGGTAGGGGATTTGGGGCAGCATCACACATTCGGTCGAGAACCTGCTCCAACCGATACACTCTGGACTCGAGATTGTTGATTCGCGTCTCCAAGTTTGCCGCATGTGTAATTTTCATGCTACCCACTTGCTTCATATCTGCAAAGGAACCAAAGTTGAAGGGCTCAGCCTGTGTTTGCTGCGGGGCTTCTTCCTCTTCACTATGGTGAGCCTGCTCGACCTCCGCCATAGCAATATCTTCGCCCTCTGCGGCGTTTGAAGATACGGGGGACATGAATGTGGGATCGTAGCTTTCTCTCCAATATTTGATCTCGTCGCTGCGTCGGCGAGCATGGCTATGACCCTCCTCTGGCAGTCCTGACAAGCTCCGTGATCTTCGCCGCACTCCAGGGAGATCACTCGTGATTGCACGTCCAATCTCATTCAAGTTGTCTTCATTCTGGTCCTGCCGGCTTTCTCGGCCGTGACTGCTGACAGGTCGTGGTGAAAGTCCCGCCAAGTTATACTCGCGCAACCTTGTCGCACTAATCCGGGCTTGAGATAGACCAAAGTCAGCGCTGAGTGAGTTGCGCGCACTCTCGATGGCGCGAACATCCTCTGGGCGAATAGAGTGAGATCTCAATGCCCGATCAAATTCAGTGATCGGGAGAGAAGCAGACCGCTTAGACTCAGCGCCTGGGAAAGGCCGACTTCTGGGAGCAGATCTATCCCTACGGCTTAAACTGGGCACTGAATCTTGTGCCCGACCATCTTCGCCAGTAGATCGGCGATAAGGGCCCGGACGTATTGGTGTCGAACCGGTTTCTGAATCAGTATTATTCGGGCTGTCGTTGCCATTGGGTTTCTTTTTTCGATTAAAAAGTTTACCCAAAGCACCGCGAAGAGTCGACTGCTTTCGCTGGGGACGTTCCCTATCCCTTGTATCTGCACTAACAAAAGAATGCCTTACATTGTTAGGTGGTTCGGCCTTTTGTAGCCGGCTGGTTGTACCAGGATGTCGAGCATGTAGTAATGACCTCGGTTCTTCCCTCAAGGTGTGAGGCCCATTCCGTCGAGATTCTTGGAACGTGGGAGATCTGAAATCGTTGCGCGAGAGTGTTGGCTCGGTGTGGGATTCTTTAAATTCACCCTGAACGGGTGTGGCAATATTGGTACCTGGGTTGCGAATTGGGAACTCGTCATCCAAAGAAGTGGAAATCGGGACAGGCCCTGATATCCTCCCGCGAATATTAGACTGCTGGATATCAACAGGCTGGGCACTGGCAGCAGTGCTGGCAGCCGATTTCCACGGCTTCTTCATCGCGGGAAGCCTGGTGGAGGAAGACTGGATGTTGATTGGGGAGAGAGAAGCAGAAGTTGTGATAAAGGAGAGTCTTAAGCGACAGTAAGAGAATAGAAAATAGAAATAAAAGCGGTCAAAGATAGGTAGATGGCATGTCCTGGCGCATATTCTTGGAGGAGTGTTCGTAAAACAAGGTCTCAACCCGTGCGTTCATCTATACATGGGCAGCCTGGCCTATCATTGATGAGATTGAGGCTTTGCGTCAAGGGCACAGCAAGGCACAGCGAAACAGCCAAACGAGTGTGAGGAGAAAATAATAATTTAACAGTTCATGGCATTGCGGGAAAAGTCGCCCTTGCCGGCAAGGAAGGGCGAACAGGAATTAAAAGAAGAATGACAGGACAAGAGGGTTTGAAACAAATACACATGAGCTTGCTGTGGTCCGAGTGGGTGGGCGACTGGCACCTATTAATGTCGGGTCAGCAGGATAGACATGCGACGCACGCCATGCGAAACCGCGCTTGAGCCTGCGGGACAGGGACTATTTGCGGGTTCTTCAAGCGCGACGAGACGTTCAATGCCACGCTGATTTACAAGGAGGGATGAAAGGGGGTCTTGTAAGGCATGCTCAAGCTGACAAGGGGTCTGACGGGGGGAATGGAACAGTATGGCGTCCAAGGAGGCCATGCATATTTTCCTGGTTGCACCTATAGCTCAAGCGGTGAACAGGACCCAAGTAATGGCGAAGCTGGTTGGATTGCCTAATTCAGTATGCAATGGATTAAAATGCCCAAAAGACCGACGTACAGATAGCGTGGAGCCATAGAAGAGCATTGAAGCTTACAGAGAGAGCTTGCCATGTGTCGTGTCTCGTCTGAGGTCTGAGAGCCAGCGGGATTGAGCTCAATAGCTCCTTGGTGCTAAGAACAGGGGTTGGTCAACTTCACCTGGCGTTGCACGTTGCACCCTCTCGAAGACCCTTGTCAACCGGGCGGACGAAGCAGAATCCAGAAAACACGGACTTGGGTTGACCGTTGACGCACCGCACCGCACCGCACAGAACCCTAGACATAACATTTCAGTTAAAGCCAAGTCTAGGTCAGACAAGGGTTGTGCTTCAAGATCGAAACGCACGAACCTCTCGTTGCTAAGAATCAGTTCTTCGCTTTGTTTGGATGCATTAACAAGGGAGACAACACGACGAGTCTGGCTCGACTCTAAGGTCTTTGATAGAGGCTCCAAAGGTCCAGGATCTGGGTATCGTGCCTCGTGGCTGGCGGCCGGGTGCAGGTCATTCCGGGGCATTGTTGAGACAGGGCTCCCTGCATGTTTCTCTTGTCAGTAACCGAGTCCAGCTGTTGTACGTATCTGTAAACAAGGCACAGCAGAATTGAGCAAATTTGTATGTTACATACCTACCTAGTTATGCATCTCCCAGTAGAGAATATTAGGTCAGTACTATACCTACCTATATTGAGTCAGAATTTGGTCGTTATTGGACCGGCGCGCCGTCCCCCAAATAAGGTGCTGTCTTAGTTTAGGTTGAGGTCCCAGGGCTCTGAACGGTGGAAATCAACGTTGTTGAGATTGACGAAGATGGTGTTTTGGATGGATGGGCGCACTGCAAGTGGCTCCGCATGAAATATGAGGTGAATCTTATGGTGATCACGTTACAGATCGATGCATTTTTCCTTGGATGGGACCTGTTCCACCTGGCATTTGACACTGGACAGATTCCACCAGGAAGGCACCCTCACAGCTGAGACTACTCATCTGCGTACATAAGCCAGAGCTCTTGCAAGATGCCTCAGACTTGTTACAGGTTTGATCCTCTCCCTTCTTTTCATCTCGTCAAAATAGAAGCACCTTTCTCTTCAACAGAGGGGGGTAATAAATCACCTTCAGCTTTGATATTATACATGACAGGTACCTTGATTAACAGGTACTTCTAGAGGTTAGTAGCTGCTAACTTAGTCTAAACCTCCCACTATCTGCGGCCCCATGCGGCCTAGCGAAGCACGACAGAGGCTCTAACCAGTTAGCGTCCGAGGTCCAAAACACCACAACTCAACTTGTTTGCATACCTAGCGTTGGGACCACCGCAAGAAGCAACCATTAGTCTCTTACTCCGAGGGCAACGCCACGTCCCTTGAGTTAAAGCCCAACTGTTAGAGACAGAGGTAACGGTCTGCCAGGCCTTCATTTGCGCAGCCTGCGATTCAAATGCCTCAACTGCATCACCAGCCAGTTCCTGTGATCAGCTGTGCAGCAAACCAATAGTCGCACACACTACACTGATGTATGCGCTGAGCTGCCAGTTGTCCACGGATAAACAGGGATACTGCTTCTGGCATGTTTGCTCTCCTGAAGGGTGCTTCTGCATTGTACCTGCATTCCTGCTTTGGGAATACTGTACGTGAGTTCCAGCAATGATATCGCGTTCTGACCACTCAGAGCGACAGCCGTTTACGTTGGAGAGCAAAGTTCGCTCACAGTGTGTTGATCCTCCAAGAGGATCTACCCATAAAGACCCATCTCATGCCTGCCCTTTTAAGCGACGACTAGCTGACAGGGATATGATTCAAATCTCCGGCCAATCAATTCAACATTTCGACTTCCTGCTGTTCAGCTCACATTGGTTCCCTCGTGCAGCATCTGTAAGTTGCCTTTGAGAGATCCGTTGGTATACATATTATGCTGTCTTCTTCGCATCACAACAGTTGTGCCGCTGCAGGGACTAAACATCTCTGTCCAGCAAATGATACTTTCTAGCCATGAGTCTGTCAAGTCTAGAGGCATATCCTGACGACTGACGTTGTATGCAGTCAGGCCGGGGTTCCCTGAAACTGACACAACGGCGTTTTTGCTGTATGCTGCCAAGTCGCAGAACCGAAAGTTGATTTTCAATGTTTTTTTATTTCGCTATCTATAGATATCAAAAACCCTTTTCCTGAATTCCAGAGTATGCGCTGGAATGTCGGGCTTCCCCGCACAGGCGGGTTCTCACAGCCCTTAAAGATTTATGAAGCTATGGTGATATACGAGACACGTCAACTACGGATGGCTGAATACCACATTTCAATAGTTCTTCGTTATTTGGGTGCTTCTCAACCCTCAAGAACCGCCTTCCCCTTGGCCTAACCCTACAGAGTAAACATCTTGCTTATGGCACTCTATGCGAGTGAGAAACGGACAAGGAATCACAGTCCCCCACGGTTCGGTACAGTCCCACATCGAGTGAGTGACCTGAAACAATGCCAGGATGTTGGCAATGACCATCGCGACCCCGTTTCTTGAGTAACTATGCATCTGAGCAGATTTCCCATCATTCGGAGCCACGCTAGGAAGTGAGGGTCGCCAGTGCTTCTAGAATGGCTTCCTTGAATCCTCGGCATTCGGAATATCGTTGAGATACGGAGTGGTGAGCCACTTACTGTAGGTGCTGTTTCAGAAATAGCTGAGGGCACTCGTTTTCGTCCGTCCTCTATACATCGCAAGTTGACAGTTGACACAAAATCAATTTATCAGTCGAAATATCCAGGGCAATTCTCTAATACTATTGCTTTATTCGATCGGAATTGAGACAGCGGTAGGTCTAAACGCTGGCTAATCATGCGCCAAACTAGATGCATCTGGGTATCTCAAGTCGGCGTTGTCTTCGAGATACTGCATCCATTTCTTCAGAAAGTTGCTTCCTCTGTGAAACCGGCACGTTAGTGATGCTTTGTCTCAGGTGAATGGCTGGGACAATCTGCGCAGCACTTGCCAAATCAGCGGGTGCAGCTTCGAAGTTCAGCACACCACACAGCGCAGTGATTATGACTTACCTCTGAACTGTCTCCGAATCTCCAATGATTGTCAAAGACCGCTTGGGACGTGTCATTGCGACTAAGATACATGCATTAGTCAACCCGTACTTTCATGTCCCGGCCGCCCGATTCAGAATGGCCAGCCCCAGGATGTCACCTTACCGTTGAGGCGGCGTTTCTCGCTGAGGAATCCGACTTCGCCTTCGGAGTTGCTTCGAACAAGGCTCACAATGACTGCCTCTTTTTCGCGGCCCTGGAAGCCGTCAACACTTCCAAGTTCGATGCCCGGAAATTTGTCTTTCAGCGGAGCTAGGATGGCGAGCTTAGAGTCGGTCCACGATCAGCAAAGGTCTCGCGTATACATGTTGAAGCTTCAAATGGGGCGTACCTGAGCATTGTACGGCGTCACAACAGCTATGTCTTCTGAACGAACCCCGGAGCCCACAAGCTGCTTCACGTGTTGTTGCACAAGAGCAGCCTCCATCTCGTTGCTCTTGCTGTCACCATGCAAACCTGCTCTGCCCCTTTTAGGGGCGTCTTTTTCGTCTTCCTCATTCTTTTCGGGGAAGTCACCTCCCTGTGTGTCGATGAAGATTACGGGCTCACTGGTGTCCTCATTGTCCTGGACCTCATAGTCGAGGTCCTTGAGGAGGCGACGTTTCACCGCATCAGCGGCTATCAACTTAGAGTCGTATAGTTCATCAGAAGGGAAGCACATGATACTCTCATGCATTCGATACTGGGTAGTCAACATGCGTTTGATGGAGGGCCCATGCAGAGCCAGCAACCTGTCAAACAGAGTGACTTCAAGCGTGGCACCTTTTGTGATTTTGGCACCATCTTTAACTGGTGCCTTGACCTTGGCATTGGTCGATTTGATGGTTGGCGGGAGCTGTAGATGGTCGCCAGCACAGACAACCTTCTTGGCAGATACGAGAGGGACCCAACATTGAGCTTCGAGGGCCTGACTGGCTTCATCGATGATGACAACATCAAACTCCTCGTTTCGCAACTGGTAGCCTCCTGCTCCATGCAGTGTTGCTAGAACCACCCTGCTATCGCCAATGAGTGTACTAACACACCGACGTTCTCGCTCACGGAATTCTTTTCGGAGCTCTTTGAGGTCGGCGTAAATTGCCTTTCGCTCCTTGCCGCTTTTCGTCTTCTTGATGGAGGCCTGCTTAGTGTCCATTTCTGACCGGATATCTTTCACTATAGCACCAGCTTCTGATGTCTGGGTAAGTACGTCGAGTGAGTGGTCAAGCACGGAAGGCAATAAACGAGCGGGATGACCCAGACGAAGGATGGGGATCTTATGAGGGGCCAGTCGCTCGACGATGTTGTCGACAGAGATGTTTGAAGGGCCACATACGAGGATTCTTTGGTCAAGCTTGATCATCTGGAGAATCAACTCGATGAGAGTATGTGTTTTGCCAGTCTAGATAGGGTCGGACGTGTGAGTGAGCGCATCTTATGAAAGTGAAAAACACGTACTCCTGGAGGGCCATGGATCAAAGCTACTTCTCGGGAAGCCAAGGCGAATCGAATTGCGTCCTTCTGTGAGTCGTTGAGTGTTGGATCAAGCCACTCAATGCATCCCACGTTTACATCTTTTGTCAAGTCTTCTGCAACCGGTGATGGGCTTGATAGACCGAAGAGGACTCTGATGAAACTAGAATATTCCGACTCATTCATCTTGTTCAACTTCTCCATTGTCCAGTTCATTCTTTCAAATAGAAAAGGGTTGTTAATCATATTTTCCCCCACCATTTTGATAAGGGTGTAACATCAACATACCTTTTATATGTCACCTCGTCCGCCAACTTGACAGCCCAAACTCTTCCTGTGAACGCAACCTCTTCCTTACCATCGTCAATCGCAACAGCAATCCATCCTCGACTTACTTTTGTAACAACGCCTCTAGCACCCCTCTTCTCCAGATCCTTTACCTCACGCTTCTTGGCACTCCCTGCGGGCTGTTCAGCGATAAGAACGATGTCTCCAGTACGCAGACCATGCTCAGGTAGCTCGTCAGCTGAACCTGTGGCGGAATCTGGGGAGAGTTCGAGAACTGATCGGCCACCGAGACCCGTTCGCTGCCCTGAGACAACGAGGTTTGTTAGAGCAAGACCGGCGCGTTGAAGGGCTGTGGGACTGTGGTTGGAGATGAGGGCGCTGGTCTCGTTGATCTCAGTTTGGAGTTCTTGTTCAAGAAGAGCGAGCTGAGTGGTGGCAAACGTGGGTATATCAACAGGCTCGACATTAGGGACCATAGTAAAGGTATGAGAAGTTGGAGAAGTATGACTGGCTGGATATGGGCAATGTTGCAGGTGTAAGTAAGTCTAAGGTAAGAGTGAAAGGCGGGATTGTTTGGTGGGGGTTAGAGCTTGAGCTTAAATGGGCCCCGCCATCACCCGCTGCTCTTAATAAAAAGACTAGAACAAGCAGTCATGATGTTGTCATCATGAGAACGTAAAGATGCAATTTATTGCTATTATTAACATTCAATGGCGCCTCCAATCTATCTGGCACAATCGAGGACATTCCTCGCAAATACTCATCTGGTATTAAGTCATGGTATATACAAGTAAATACGTCATGTCTAACGCAACCCAGGAAACATCCATGCGTACAGCCTCGGTTCCAACTCAAAAAAAATACAATGCCGGGCCTAATTAACAAACCGTATCTAAAGACAGAAGCTACGCTTTACACAAAAATCAAACTCATAGTTCATGTTCAGATGGGTGTACAGCAATCACCACGACAAGAGAGGCAACCATGATCGCCAAAGCAACAAACGCAACAATCATGATTGTACCACGGCTGGCGGGGAACTTGCCCTGCATAACCCAGTGTTGCGATTGGAAATAGCGCTTGTAGCCGAGGAGGAGTATCAGGATACTGATGCCAAGGAACGTGGTGCCCAGAGGCTTGCCCATATGCCGCAGTGTCTGCGCGTTTCGCCTAGAGCTTTCGTCGCCATTGTTGTTCTCGAGGGATGTATTAAGCCGAAACAACTGCGTGATACCTATCCCCACAGAGAGAAAAGAGAGGGAGGTACGCAGCCATGCTAAGAATGTTCGTTCTAGGATACCACTGTTAGAACAACCACCCGAATAATCGACTGTAAAACCTACCAATGGCAAGGTGATCTCGGGCAACACTGCCTTTGTTCTCGAGCTCTATCGACTGAAACTTTTCTGCCTGACTCTGCCACCACGACGTACCAGCACTGTCTGGCTCAGCTTGTCGATTCATCTCGGGAGTTGGGACGGCACCCTGGGTACTGCTATTTTGACGTGAAGCCGGTCTTTGGCGTAAACTTCGCGTGGGTGGCTTTCGAATGCGTGGGGCCGAGTTAGCGGTGGTTGAGGCATTGAGCGAGCTGTAATTGAGAGGTGGTGTATGGGAGATGAAGCCTGTAGCCTCGTCGGCGCTGCTATCTTCATTGACAGGACCCGGCTTGAGAGACGAGTTGGGCGGGAGAATGGGACTGCCGGCGGGCCGGGAGGGGTGGTTGGTGGGAGAGATAGCAGCCATCGATTCGGCGCGTTCACGAGCGTTCTATTACGAGTGTCGAGTTGTTGTCAGCCCGGACTCTGCATCGAAGGTCTCAAGAGAACGGTTTTTTTATAGGGAAAAGAGAGGAGTAATCAAGAGAGCACGCGATATTTGGACGATCTTTCGGAGGCTAAGGTATGCCGAGCAGGGGCCCGGCAGTTCTCAAACGCCACAAAGAGTCGGGTATAGACGGTAAAGATGATAGTCGACCACATAGTGAAGATATCTATCAGGAGCTGTTACACTAGCATAGCATAGCCGCCCGCATGGCGGGCAAGGAACGGAACACATGAGGCTTGGGTGTTAGAATATGGCCCCGGTCACTATCTTATGAACCCTCCGTGTCTAACTCATGGGTGACCTGGGCAAAAACAGGAAAAGGGTACACACCTCAAGTATCTCGTTTATGCGCGTATTGGATGATGAATGCCGCCTCAGTTGAACCCCAACACTAGAAGCCTGTCGGGCGGGGGCATTGGCATTGGTATTGGTATTGACATCTGCCTCCGAAGCAGCCTCGGTCATCATGAGAGCAGTAACAATATAGTACAGTACAGTACAGGTTTAGCACAATTAATTGATGCAATAGCGATTTATAAATCCCTGCAAGAATCAACTGAACAATCCTGATAGGATATGACGAGCGTTGAGATGTTGCGGCGGATGTGAAAGGCAAAAGATGCTGGGTGGGAGGATGGACAAGGCTACTGTCCCCCCTGCAGTGGGGTTGTCGCTTGTGACAGGCGCTCTTCAGAAACCACTCTATTGGATGACGCTAGGTGAAGTAGAAGCACGTCACTGGCTAACAGGAAAGAACCTTAGCCTTGGTAAGTAGTCAAGTTATGACAATGATGAGATCTCGAGTATTAAGGCCTGAATATCTTTGCTTTCATCACCTTGATGATAGTTTGTGAAATATTTGTTCGAAACGATAGGATCTTCTTCACAGACCCTTGTTAGATTTCAGAAGATATAAGCCCAATGATCCGGTTGCATCATCATCTGACCTTTCAATGGAGCAGCGTGACGAATATCCGGGTTGTATAGGTAGCACAAGCTTGCCGAGACTAGAATTTTGAAAGCTGTGATAGAATCATCGATGGTGCTAAGACAGACTGAGCATTCGTCTTCAACCATTAATTCTGTGCCCTTGCTCATAGCTCTTAAGCTTTAGAACTTAGATTGATGCCCTCTTACACTGTTTTGTCAGCAAATTAATCTTAACTTGACAAGTCTCGTGATTCGGCTCTGCAGATCGCAAAATCCGAATTCCTTTTTTTAAACCCTGGAGCTGACCCATAATTGCCGGCATTCCAATCCGAATCGTTTTCCTATTTAGGAAACCAATCCAGCCAAAGAATGGTTGGCTCTAATGTTATACCGTTTTAATTCCGATTAGATCTCTTACGCCCATGTATGAAAGCCATGATAACTTCGTGGGTAGGAAATAGAGTTGGAAAAGGATGTCGTTGTGAGGAGGACAGAAGTAGATAAATAGATGGGTCATGCCTCTCAAGACGTCTTGTCTACTCATCTCATCACCCTCATCTATAGACAGACAATCACATTCAACTACACTCAAGTACTCAAGATATCTATATATCCATTACTCTGAACATCCAGCTCTCAACATGTCTCACAACATCCTCGGCAAGCAAGTTGGTCCCATCGGCTTTGGTCTCATGGGTAATTACCTCTCCCCCATGCACAACTCACCTTCATGTAGGTACTAACCACTCTCCAGGTCTAACTGCACGACCTCTCCCTGACGAAACCGCTTTCGCCGCCATTCGGGCTGCCCTCGACGCAGGCTGCAATTGGCTTAATGGTGGCGAGTTCTACGGTCCCCCAGGTGGCAATTCGCTTGCTCTCATTAACCGCTATCTCGAAAAGTACCCTGAAGACGCTGGTCGTATTGTCTTTACCATTAAGGGAGGCTTGGGACCTGACTACGCCCCTCTCGGTACCAAGGAGAACATCCGTCGCAGTATTGATGATTGTCTTAAAACTCTGGGCTCTGTCGGTCGAATTGCTTCCTTTGAGATCGGCCGCAAGGACCCTAATGTCGACTATGAGGACGATACTCTTGCTACCATCAACGAGTACGTCAAGGAGGGAAAAATCGACGGTCTATCTTGCAGTGAACTAAATGCAGACACCCTTCGCAGTGCCGCAAAAAAGTTCAAGATCGCTGCGCTCGAAATCGAGTTATCCCTATTCACCATAGACCCCTTGCACAACGGCGTACTCAAGGCTTGCGGCGAGCTCGACATTCCTGTCCTCGCGTATTGTGAGTACTGTATCCCTTGACCTTGGAGGGATCGAAAGCTTACGAGATATTTCAGCACCTCTCGGAAGAGGCTTCCTCGGAGGCCAAATCAAGTCTGCCAAGGATCTTCCAGAAGACGATATACGAGTGAAGATGCACCCTCGCTGGCAAGGAGACAACCTACAGAAGAATATTCAGTTTGTCAACGACGTTGAGGCTCTTGCAAAGAAGAAGGGATGCAGTGTGAGCCAAATTGCCATCAACTGGCTGCTGTCTCTCTCTCGTCGTCCAGGCATGCCCAAGATCATTCCCATCCCTGGATCATCCAAGCCTGACCGCATCCGTGAAAATGCAACAATCATAGATCTTACAGAGGAAGACTTGAGCGATATCGACAACTTGCTCGCTTCTTTTACACCTGCTGGCGAACGATATCCCCCTCAACATATGCGGTTCATCGATGCCTAGGCTGCATTGTGAATAGCTTTATTTTGGGCAACATAGGTGGAAGATTGGCCAAGCCTGGCAGAATATTTATCGCTCTCTACTATTCAATACATTTGTCTCCTTTGACGTCGAAATGATCAGGACTAAGCATGTGTTGATATTAAAAGGGATGAATTCATTTCTGTTTTTCGTCTCTTCATAAAATCATTCATGACATCACAAGATCACAAGTCTCACTCGAGAATCGTTTCAAACAACCCCACGATGGTAACACTTTGCCCATCAGCCGACCAGATAGACAGGCAAGGGATAAGGGGCGCCTCAGAGTCAGCTCCAGTGTTGTCCCATATCAACCCAACCTGAGCAGCGTCTGCGTATACCAGAGACAATTTGCTGTGAATAGTTTCCAATTGTTGAGAGTGAAGTTGGTGGAAAGACTCTTGTATAGAATTGTGCATATCCGTCTTCAAGCTATTCAGAGACATGGATTGAGACTTGTCAGTGTGATAATATGCTGCAGTACTATAGACAACAGTGGCACTTGTAGTTGCGACAATTGAGTGCCAGGTTCGCCAGCCTGGGAGCCCAACATCAGGCAATGAAACCATCACAAGGCTTGCTTCTTCCATCCTTGAAAGGCCATTATGAGCATGCCACTCTACTTCAGCCTGTCTGGGCAGCTCTTCAACTTCAGCAGCAAACATAGGCGGAATACAAGTCTCGGGTTCGTTCTGTTGACGAAGAGTGAGGGCATCCCAGTCTGGAATGGTATTTTTTGCTACCTTATCGTCATTTCCAAGCGACATGTACACTGGGTTATACTTCAAATCCCAAAGGTCGGGGCCATCATCGGCCTCCTCTTCGTCATCAGGAGATCCATGCGCTTGTTTCCAGGCATAACCTGCTAGCTGGGCGCTGTGCTGGATCTCAGCCGAAGAATTGGCACGGGGGAAGTAAGCAACAGAGCTTGTCCACCACTGAATCTTCATCTCCTGGCCTATTCGCCAGAGATGTTGTAAAGACAAAGCAATTTGGAGTTCATGCGACTTCTCACAAGGGGCTGGTAGGAGCATCGTTGCAGGAACCAGGGGTATTTGTCCAGCAATGGAGATGCATCGAATACCTGGCGTCTGGCTATGAGCTGTTACAGGTACGTCTATGGCCTGACTATAAGGGCCAATGTTTGCAGGTGCCCAATATGACCGTGACTGAACATGCAGGCCATTACGGTCCCGCGAGGCTTGCGGAGAAGGAGCAGTTAGGAAGATTCCAATGTTCACGCCAGCCGGTAGCAGGTTACCACAAGAGATGGTGACTCGAGATGGCGGATTTGGCTTGGGGAACAGCTTTCCATATTCACCATTGACATTTGGAAAATCTGACATACGCCTTAGGACGATGATGGTACTTGTGATATGAGAGAGCTCGATGCCAGCTTGTGCCGCTAATCCCCTGATCTTTTGTATGACCTGGAGAGTTTCTTTCTGGATCGATCTTTCGCCATTATCCTGATCTGGGAGAATAGACCAGCGCACAAGTTCGTTACCAGCAGAAGACCCTGAATCACTTGATAGTGGCGTCAACTTCCTTGCAGTGACAGAAGTCTCTGCGACTCTCGGCTGCTCCAGGGGTGATGACAGGTCATCAAACACGGCCTTAAAGCGTGGATCGAGGAGATCGGGGATCCGAACTGTCAATTTAGCTGCAGGATGTTGCTTATCCTCAACCCGTGCACCACCCAGCAGCAGCCATGAACAGCCACCTCCTTCACGCACGATCTTGTGCCCCTGTTCGGGGACGACAATTCTCTTCTTGAACACAGATGGAGGGCCATCTAGGACCAGCGTCTCGAACTCTCCACCCTCCCCCAAGGCTGCCGCACCTTGAGTCGAGCCAAACTTCCGCAATGCGCTCTTGACACGACTCGAGCCTGTCTCGCTTGACACGCGTTCCCAAAGATGGTCCTCGTCAAGACCAGCACTGGCGACTTTGATGATCCGTGCCTCGAGCCCAGCGTCAGCCATATCGATCAATAGTTGAGTATCGCTGGAGGTGGCTGCGGATGGGGGCGGTAAGATCGGATACTGCCACAAGTAGGCCAGGGGAACAAGACCTAGACGCAATGCTATTGATTCAACACGGGTGCGCTGGTAGGTCGAAAGAATGGCACCGGCACAGATAGCATTGGCCTCTGGGTGGCGGGCGATGATAGCCTGCAACAGGGGCAACATTGATTCTGTCTCGTCGCTGTCCTGAGCGTCAGTCGTGGCATCGTAGTCCCTCTCATGACGGACCGCATGCCCAGTGATGGGCAATCGATATAGCGGTAGACCAGTCGCAGCAGCGTACAGGGGGATGACTTCATGCCCGACTGTTTGGTACATGAAACTATTGAGGTCATTGTCGGAAGCTTCCCCGGAACCCTGACCATGCTGAGGGCTGTCATTATCATGATAGTCTCCGGTGGACGCGGACGGTGGGGGTGCCCAGGTCCCCGGGTCAATGTGTTGAAAGCCTGCTGGAGATGGTAGATGCGAAGTCTCCTGGAGATTGGTTTCTGGCTCAGCCTTGGTGGCGTCTTCCTGGCGGAACGGTGATTGTCCGCGTGTGATAGCTGAGCTTGAGTCTGGTGCTAATGTGGTCCCTCCTGGGAATAGATTTGCAAGAGCCACGATCCGATGGCCGTGCTCGATACAGTGGATCAAGCTGAAGAAGCTGTCTTTGCCTCCCGAGATTAAAGCGATGACATTGAGTCTTTCAGAAGACATAGTTGATATAACACTGCGAGTCGTGACAGTGCTATACGATAGTTGTGCCAAAAGTGGCAGGCAGCTAACAGACAGGAAATGATACCAAAAAGAGGGATCTAGTAGCACTTTGGTACCGGTTCAGAGGATGGGGTGGAAAGCTTGGCGAGGAAAGTCTCACACACATATTTAATTAGAAGGGGGCATTTGATGTGGTGTAGCGTAGTTTGGTGCAGTGAGGTGTGTTGTGTAAGATTGATTGATTGATTCATTTGGTGGTGGATGTTTTAGATTGGTCTCTCTGTGGGCCTAGGTTTGCAACCACCAAATTGGATCAAAAAACTGCAAACTGATAACCACCCACCCAGGTTCCTAGGCTATTAGGTACCGAGCTCCATCAATAGTATAGGAAAATTAGTTCATCAAGTTTCAACTTGTGTTTGGCTGAACTAACACAAAATAAACAAGTCCCTTGCTAACTACAGTATGATCTAGCACGCCTCAGATGAACCAACAACCATCCTCTCCCCTCATAAGACTAGACCAAGACCTTATCTTAATCCCTGATTTATTCGACACCAACCTTTAACAAGGCGTCAATTAATGGCCGAAACCAATGCTGGTGTGATTCACTAGGCTTCTGTAAATCCCGTCCCGTGTGCTTTGTAATTTCCCCGCCTTGTCTTTATGTCATTTCCGTCTCGGGGTCCTCCTCGTGTTGGCCAAGAACATAATAAGGCAGTAAGTACAGTATCACCAGGGAGTCGATCCGGCAATGAAGATCACCAGGAGAGGGTCCCTGATTATCTATGCCCTGAGTGTTAATCTGTTGGGTAAACATTATGCGTTCAGTGAACATCACATCATCGCATCGCGAGTAAGGTAATCAATCAGTCCCACCTCCAGACAGCGCTATCCAGAGATTTTCAACGCCAACGCCAACGCCAACACGGACGGCACACAGGGTCGTCGTCCCTGAGCGCCCAAAGCGCCACACGAGATCGCCGATCTGGATGATTTCCTTCTGTTCTAACTTAGTCTCGACTGAAATGTCCGTCGACAAGAGAGGAGGTGCGGGCTGCGAAGAGGTGCAGTAGCCAACAAACTCCTCCATGTTGGAATCGTGGCTAGGTGCTTGATGCGTCAGTGGCTCAGTTCCAGGTTCATGCAAGGTCCCGCGGGTAATACCGTCGTCTCCAGAAGCTTGGCATGCTTCTTTACATTTTACAAACCTGCTCATTACGATGGTGTGCTCGAGCACAAGTAGGTATCCTATCATTATGACTCAAACATGTTAGGATGGAGCTGGCAGCTGAGGGCAACAGGCTACGCATTACAGTATTAGATAAGGGTTTCAGGTTTCCTCAGACATCTAGGACGCGGTCATGTCCAAAGTATCATGTCACTGGATGAAATTCACAGGGCACGAGTCTCAAGATGTGTGGCAGCATTGTGTAAATTGTTGATCAAGTAGATCAAACTTCTATAAAGTATACCAGTATTGTTGTGAGGATGAGTGTCTGTCATGATTGTGACCCGCACAACCCTGTACTCGACATCTCTAAAAAATCCAGCAACAGGCAAACGACAGACAAAGAATCAGAGTAAACACAAGAATATGGGAAGAAAAAGACAATGACACCTTCATCTCCCATGGCTCTCAAGTGATACCGTCGCCCTGGCGAGCCTTCAGTTCCAGCTTCCAGCCGCCTAGGATGATTACAACGAGTGTAAAGAACGGCAAGCCGCCAAATTTTTTATGGTGGTCGTTGTCGTTGGCAAACTCATCCGTCACCTGCTTTTCGATGCTAGGTGAGGATCCCCAGATGTTCTCAAACCCAAATATTTTCCCCCTCGCGCCAGTTGTGATCCGTAAAATAAAGTCGCCAAAAAGCCATGCTCAACCGGCTATATGCACGGTTGACATTCGCGATGCATTGCTATTCTTGAATAAAAACAAGAAATCGATTAAAAAAATCAAATGTCCTCCCTAATGTCGTCATGCGTAGCGAGGTTGTGGATATTGTTGATACAGGTATAGTGACGATGTATAAATGCTTTCATTACCGCTTGCACTCTTTTGTGAAGATTCCCTTTTACCCAAGGTTATAACCCAAATGGAAAATGTTCCGTGACCCAAATGCCACCGTCAAAGTGTTGCGGATGGCCGGAGAAGAAGAAGGTCGTCAGCGTCGTATCGGGCGTATGCCAAGTCATGACAGTCGACTGGCTTTTCTTGAACATGTTGGATGTTGTCTGATTGAATAGATCATTTAGTCGGAGCGCTTGCGCTTCTTCTTGCTCTGGTCGCTGCCCTCATCGGAGGACAATTCGCTTGCACTGCCGGGGACCTCGGAGGCGATCTGGAACAAAACCTTGCCGTAGTTGCTGTAATCATCGGCTGTAGGCGGTACCATGGATGTCTCGTAGCCGTGGGAGTCATCATCAATGAGGTTCATGACAATGGCACCACTACCATGGGTTCGAGCATGCTGAGCAAGGTTGTCACTTCGGGAGAACTTCTTGCCGCACTCGTTGCACTCGAAGGGCTTCTCTTGAGTGTGAAGAGAGCGGTAATGACGCTTGAGATGTTCCTGGCGGCGGAAGCGGCGGTTGCAAAGGTCACAAACGAAAGTCTTGGAGGGGTCCTCAGTGAGGGACTGCTTGCGTCCACGGCGGTTGGCGGGAGCGGGCAGAGGAGCAGGAGAACCCTCAGAGCTGGAGGAGGCACCAGAGTCGCTGGCCTCAGCAGTCTGGTTGGAAGACTCTTGCGTGTTGCCAGTCTCGGTGTTAGAAGCAGCAACGTCCATGACGGGACCAGCAGCGATCTCCTTGGTGTGGGTCTTCTTGACACGCTTGTCCTTGTGGCAGTCCTCAGAAACACAGGTGGTGGCTGGGCTGGAGTGAGAAGGGAATTGGAAGGCCTCGTCGTCAAAGGTAAGGTCCTCGTCTCCAATAAAGCTACCGTGGCCAAGAGAGACAACTGAAGAGCCAGTGCAAGCTCGGGGACGGGTGATGTCAGTAGCAGAGGCGGCGGCAGGCTGCTCAGAAAGATTGACGAGGCTGTTGACAAAGTCGTCCTCGGACTCAAAGTCGGAAAAGTCTTCAAAGGTGGGGAGACCGTGGGGAACAGCAGGGTGGAAGTCGAAAGACTGAGCAGTAATCTTTGACTCAACCTTGATCTCGTCCACAGAAAATTCAGGGGCAAGGGTGCTGTTAATGGCGCCTGTACCAACGGTCAAATTCCTTGGGTCGCAGAAGTCAACATCCAAATCCGGGGTCGAGACAGAACGGGCATAAGGTGCTGGTGAGGGAGACAGAGACGGCGTAGACACGAGGTCGCTGGCGCTGTTGCTAAAAGAGGGAACCTTGCCGAGTTGAGATTGAAGGTACACTATCATGCACAGTTAGTTTCCATCAGGTCATTCCCGTAAATGCTCCACTATTCAGGTCATGGCACAGCGCACTACAGGTCTGCGCCTCAGTAGGCGATTGGATCCAGATAGCGGCAGCCAACGTAAGCACCACCATCTTTCCCGCAACCGGGCCCAAAAATAGGCTCAAGCCCGAGTTTTCGGCACCATGCCACTGTGCCATCCCATGATTGGAAGGTTTGTGATAAAAATGTCAACTTACCAGGTGTCATCGGGGGGGATCCACAGTTCGACCAGTCGAGGACTGCAGTCTCAACAGGCTCGAGAGCCTCCTTGAAACCATCAACACCGTCAAGGCCAGAGAACATGGGGTTCATGGGGGTCTGGAGCACCTCGCAGGCGCTGGGGCTTCCAATGGTGCTGCCCGAGGTCGACAGAGGTGGTGTTGAGGGGAAGTACGAGTTCTCGTAAAGCTCATTCTCCAGCAGGATGGCAGGCTTATGCGACATGGGCTGAGGCGAGGCAGTAGGAGTCATGACAGCGGGACCATTGCTGTACAGAGTAGGAGGTTGAGAGTTGTTGGCTGAGCTGGGTCGCGAGTAAACAGGAGTTGAAGGCAGTGTAGGGACCATGGGGTACATGTGCATTTGTTGTTGAGCAAAGTGTTGTCGCATGTCATGCTTGGACTCAGTGTTATAGAAATAGAATGGAGCTTGGCCAATAGCCTGGGGCATCATTGTGGAATCCATTTCTACTCGAGACCATCGTGTTAGCCACATCACCATGAGCTGGTATTTGCAGGATTCCACAAACCTTTAGAGTTGGCTTTGGTGTTAGTGGGTTGGTGGTTTAGATATTAGTTGATATTGGTGTATAGTTTGCTTTGACTGGCAGTCGGCCTAATGAAGGTGTGGTGTTCGGTTCTTTTGTGATGTTCCAAAGAGTGGACGACGAGTTGTGACTCGATATTATAGGTGCGTGGGCTGGGGACGTTCTTGTACATGTAAAGGCTCAAGTCAAGTCAAGTCGAGTTGAAGCAAGAGCATGAGATTTTTCAAGTATGTCGAGAGTGCCGCAAAGTAGTTGTTATAATGAATGTGAAGGGACTCTCGAAGAACGAGGATATCCAGCAAATAAGAACGATTCACAAAAGAAGGAAGAACTTGGCATAAAAGAGAAGAGAGTATTACAGAGATCCAACGCGGTTGTCGATCATACCTTTCGATGAGGAGAGAAACAAAGGATGGACAAGCACGGGGACCGTGGAGTGATAAGTACTGACGACGAGGCCTGGCGTATTCACACCAGATGTGCTCGATAGGCAGTCAGTTAGAAAATCATCCATGTCTTGTCTCACTCACCAGGCCAGGGTCAGGGAGCTGTGGATCAAGATCCACCACCACCACATCCCATTTTCTGGATCCACCACCCTTACTCTTTGGTCTCTGGCCCTGTCACTCACAATCTGTTCACGCCCACCCACGCCCTCAAGGACCCAGTGGCGGACCAGACGGCAGAGTGCCCCCGGACCCCTGTCAAAGCACCCAGTCATGTCTGGGGCAAGGGAAACATCAGATGCTGGCCTGGGCGTTCCCTGGTCTTTTTCACATTAAGCCCAAGGTTATGGCAGTCTTGCCAGGACGGCCATGGGGCTCCACACCACTATGGCGCAGCCACTGGCCTTTCTAATTCTGGACGGTATCGGCTGGGAACCTCGAGCCTATCCATCGCCGGATAGCCCGCCGCGGTATGAGAGTAACCTCCGCAGCCTATCCAATCCGTACCAATGCAACAACCCATGCCCCGACTGAATAAAGAGCTCGGCCATAAAGTTGTGGATAAGGTATGGATGTTCGTGTGGATGCATGTGTGAAAGGATGGGATGCCACCAAAAGTCAAAAGCTCACAATGGTAGAGGGTCCTCAGTCGCTTGTGCAAGACCTGTGCGAGTGTGCACAAGTCCCATGTCTTGTGCTTGGTGTCTCTTTCTGTGTAGTCCGTCATTTTTTCCCTTTTTGCTTGGGATTGTTGGTTGGTTTGTGTACGCGCGTGGTGAGTGATATGTGTGTGCTCATCACCCACAACCCGACATTTTCCAACCCAGCACAGCATAATCTAGTCCTCCATCAGTTAGCACAATCAGATATCCGACGAACGGAATGGCTGCAACAGCCGCTACTGATGATGAGCACACATGAATGCACATTTCTCTCATCCCTCATATTATCCCTTCCATTCATCTGGATGGCTCTCTGTCGCATGCTCATCCTATGGTCATCAACCAGTGGGGTTCTTAAGATACCAGACGCGCTGTGAGTTATGCCATGACCCTAGCCAAGGCGCGCCATCGTGCAATGCCACTCGCTATAAGCGGCCTCCCTTTCCCTAGGTGGCACGCAAACCGCAAACCGCGTCACAGAGACTGCATAATCCCGCTCACTGATAGGGTGGTGGCTTGGCGAGTCGCCGTGCATAGACATGCATAGGAATCGCCGCGCCGCGCGCTGTAACAGAATAATAAATAACCTGGATACTAAGGTCGTTCGTTATGAAGATTGGGCACGTCCATAATGGGTCCTAGCCGTGCACAACTCCAAAGCTGTCCACTCGGAACAGGTTGTGCACTCCTCATGTGCATTGCACTGTCGACGGCGCCGATATGCATTCTTCCATTCGCCGGGCTATGTCGTGTCACATCCACAGGATGCATCGTCAGACGTCCTATGCAAGGTACAGACGACGCTGCCTCACTCTCAGGCTTCTTTAGGTTGGTTCATCACCTCGAAGCCGACGGTCGAGTCTGTGGAGCATTCAACGTCACCCATCCCATCACACCAGCCGTCGGTGTTTCGAGATCCAAGTTGGAGGGAGCCTGCGGTGACGATGGGTTGCTACGGGTTCGGGTTGGATACTGAGTTTGTAACAGATGGGGGATATGGAGCAGGATGCCTCATTGGTGGAAAGGTTGCTCAGTCATGGTCGAATATAGTTGCCAGTTGAAACAACGAGCGGAAACCAAGCCTTTGATGACACAATAGCCTTTGAAAGCAACGAGCGGACGATTCATCCATGTCCGGTGACCGATTGAGTGGCTGCCGTCTTCATCCACCGATACAAATTGGTTGATCTCATTTAATATGATCGATTGTTAAGCTCTCTCGATTGCTTCTTGCCTGCATGTTGGCCTTGCCTTGCCTTGCCTTGCCTATCAGTTCGCATGTTTTACTTGACTCGCATCACGCACTGAGCAACTGCAGCAACCCGTCCATCTCAGCCTTTCCAACGTGCCATTCTCGGCCAAAGTCCATCCTCGAGTCAGAAATCCAAATGGAAGCTAGGTAGGTACCTAGTTTAGGTTGTCGGGGAATCATACTGTAGCATCTCATACTCCATATCCAAAGACTGAATGAAGACCAACAATTATACCACTAAGAATTGTGGTTGAGGACGAGGAGCAGACAAGCAATTGACATGTGGGCCACTAAACTGATCAAGACTGCTTCCAAAAATGGTATCGGTGCCCAGAATAGGGCATGTACGAATTTGGGGATAGCACAGCCCCATAAAGGTAAGAATTAATTTTATGCGGCAAGCCCGGCTGCACTCTCTGACGTTGAAGGACGTCTCATTGTTGATGCATAAAACGGGACGGAGCGACAGCGGCACCTACTAAGTTAGGGTAAGCTGGACTATATTTCTTGGTTCAGGCATAGGTTAGACTAGCATGTCCAGTACGAGGTTATAGATAGCGACTACGTACCTCCTAATCATCACTAATGCAACCTTAGTATCTCGTACCTGAACTGAACAGCCCGAGCTGAGCTTACATTATTATCTGTAACACCAACATACACACATATGATCCAGCATGTGGGTGCTGGGTACACACCAGTTGAGTTGTGGATGAGAATAGCAGACGATCTATTGCGTATGGCGTATGGCGATGGACAACAAGCCCGAGCTACATTGCGTAATAAGTGCTATGCCGTTCAGGTACCAGGAATTGTGACTGCAGCACTACACAGCTTTTCTATATGTCCGCAAGGCACAGCTGAGAGTCTCAACCAGGGCGGAGGCGTTTGACTGTTTGGAGCGTTTAGACTAAACATTGGCCCCGATGTTCTCCATAACGTCTGGAGGCGTCTATAACATCCATAACGTTTCGGGTGGCCCTCATGTCTTTGGTAGTATTTCAAAGGGTTCAACAGCGTTGCTTCAGTCATGCGATCGTCAACTAGGGAACCTTTCCCTAGGTAAGTCCCTACCTTACCTAGTAAATACTACCTATCGTAGGTTGCTGGGTAGATGCCTTCTTGGAGGATAAAGTAATTTGACATGTCTGAACAAGAGCAGGAGCGACCCAGCCAGCCGTCCCTGCTAGTGATAGGCTGTCAAATTGCCCAAGGGTCCAAGGAAGCAGCGACTTGGCTTCTAAATGTAACGCCAGAGAAGCATCCCAGAATCCCACGTCCCAGGGTAGAGTTCCAACAAGCCCAAGTCCTTCATCCACATCCATCCCATCACTAGAATCCATGACCCCCCGAAGCTTCGATGCACCCAGCGACTTTCCGGCCCTCAACCCGACCAATGGTCAATCCTAAGGTACTGCAAGATCGAGCCTTGGCTCTTTGCTTTGTCCCGCTTGACCTGGGCGTTAATATGCGCCTGTTCACTGACTGCACCTGGCTCAGGCTGCCTCAAGCTATTGTCTAGGTCCTCTCCACTGTCTCATCAACCTCTGTTGCTTAAAGTTGAAGTTCGCCGCTGGCCCGCCTCTAGCTCCCCAGCCATGTTCTAAGAGCGCATCGACCTCTAAATACGCCACAACTTCAGCTCCTCAGCTCCTCCCAGCCGCTATGAGCGCACATAGAAGCCAGTGCACACCGCGTGGTCCAACGGTGCCATGCTGCAATAGGCTGCTGGCTAGGACATTGAGTCAAGCAACCTGATATCAGCAACAACAGGAAGAATGGCACCACGCTTCACGACTTGGCTCCTACTCTCATGCAAGTGGTGCTCATTACGCTGATCCAAGAGCCAGAGTTGACTCGCCCGAAACGATGCCTTCCTGTTCCAGCTTGCTAGATATTCATAGTTCGTCTCACCATTGCGCCCACGGCGAGTCAGAATGTCAGATCAGGCGGGCCACATGGTAAAAACCACTCAGATCGAGATCTGCACTAACACGGACGGTCCCAAAGGCGATGCTCGGGAGCAACTCCCTGCTGCTACGTATTGGTACATTTTCCCTCATGCCCAAGCTTCTGTCATCCCAACTTTGACCTCTTCTCCAGGGTCCGCTCGTGGTCAATGTTGATAGCATCCACTCGAGAGGCTGGCTTTCATATCGCCCAAAAGATTTGCGGCATTGAACATATGTCCAATAAGGTATTACAAGACAAGCTCAATTTAAAATGTGAATCTTCAGCGGGAAGCCAGGACCAGGGTGGGTTTTCCCCCCCTCCATTGGGATCCTAAAATTCAATGAAATAAATCTCGCCTACAATATCTCTTACCATATGGCGTATGAAGAAACCGAGCCGCAATTTGAGTCTTCGGTAGCAAGCATTAAGCGATGGTTTTGGTAGAGAACACCCTGTTGGCACATACATGGTCTCCAATACTCTGGAACGCCTGGCCCCGGGCGGAAATGTCTCCGAATTGACGGAGACACCAAACGGAGTAATTGTCATGTTGCTCGTAATAGACTCGACGACCGAATGTCGACACAGAACCATGCAATGAACCGCCCCAGAAATCGACCTCAGTTTGGCCTCGGTCGGAGATTCGACGTTCCAGAAGGTCCCAAACCTTCGAGGCGGAAAATCCACACGTCAAACTTATCATCGAAATGTGAAACACGTGATGGATACATCGACTCATGGGCATCTTGTGAGCTCTGACGCACCACCAGTCTTAGCACAAGCAAGCTCATATGCCATATTCTCTCTACCTGTGTCTCGCCTTTTTACAGCTTCCGTTAGGTATCTCTGATACGAATGCTTCTACCCGTGTTTCCGCCTCACTATCAATGTCGACTCTTCCAGATGGTGGTTTGATCCACTTCACCCGACCATTTCCTCTTGGAGGACACGACGTTACGAACAGGTGCAGGGTGGATATTTGATAATCTTAAACCATACCCGTTATGAACGGCATGGCCGAATTGTGGCCGTCGAACTATGCCAGGCTAAAATGCCCCGGGTCATGTCCCATTGGCCGGCATAAACATATCTCCCAAACCTGAAACCCTAGCTGATGCACAAAGTCGCTGTGCCTGATTGTGGTGCTATGCTTTGGGTTGCATTAGCCAGGAACGGTACATATGAACATCACAATACATGGAATAGCGCGTGGGTCATCTGCTTGAAGGAGCACACTGGACGCGTTTTGACGCACATTTAAGGCACAAATCGATATCTCATTTCCTGATGCAAGCCACATATGCACAAGCACTCAAGCTTGCACAAGCACAGGAGGATCCATTGATTGATCCATCCTTCTAATGTTTTAGCCTGGACATGGACTCGGTGCTGTGTCCCTGGTGCCAATATTTGTAGAATTTGTGCGGGCTTATGCACTTCAACGCCCGCACGTGCGCTCAAGATGCGAATTACTCTCCAGGTTCTAAGACCCATGAGAATATCCACTGAGAAGGGCCAACAAGCCTTCTCACAGGTAAGAAACCCTTATGGCCAAGGGCGCTCAGCCCATCTGCCGGGCGTCGATCGTTGTCACTAAAACTAGCATTATCTTCGTGCCGATTGAGGCCGTCAGATAACTGACGCGACAGCACAATGGCAACCACAATGTGGGTAAAGAATTGATCGAAAGATTTATCGATAACGGGAAGTGTTCACCAAAGGGCTTGTTACCTCTTTCTCAAAAAGAAAAAAGTTCTTCAATAAAACGAGACACACTCCATTCTAGCTTACCGAAAGCACATCCATGAAAGTCGCCTAGTCGCCAACAGCCGGGTTGCTAACGATCCTGGGGTGCTTGCTAGGCCCCGGGCCTGTTGACAGCTCGTGTGAGTTTTGGGGGTTGTCTCGCTAGTAAAGAGACACCCTCGTCGGTCCATGTAAGCTGGTGGCAACTTTGGCTGCTTGGTACCTTGCAGGACAACGTTCCAATCTTTTGCAGAAAAGGTACAGGGCCTTTGTGAAGCGACCGCCGCCGTTATGCAGGAACAAGAATATGCAAGGCCTGTTTTGGCCGCCACATGAGCATATTCACTCTCAAATCGTTTGGCAGAGTATGTATGTATGTGGCTTTGCGCCGCAAACAAACATATTGTATTGACATTACTTATTGGTGGGAGAACGCGCAGTTTGGTCTATCCAGCCATTATCATCACAAAAGTCACATATGAATCACTTTGGGACATATCACACACCAACAAGCTGGCCAACAACAACACATTCAAATCGCCACAAAGCGATGAAAAGTTCGGGGCTTGATGTAGCAATACGGCCTAGGTCGAATCCTTTCTCCACAGCCGTATTGTTTATTATCCCAGGCGAATGTTTTCCATCTGGCTTATCGTCTATGACTGTCCCAGAAACGCGGCATCGGTTACGTGCAAACACGATCCCGGTGGGAAGTGAATCCTCAATACTCGTGAAAAGGTTTTTTAGCCATTCGGCCGCCCGTCTCTGACTAGAGTTGCCAGCTCCACTGATCCTCTTCGTGGGCCTCTTCATAGTCTTCTCTCCGCCTCACAAGTCTCTACGCAAGAACGTGCTCTGAGGCTATCGACACCGCCGTCGTGCAGAGACCACATGATGGTATAGGCCCTGAACATTGAGTGACATAGACAGCTCCATCACCTGTTTAGTGCCAGGCTTGGGTCTCGCGGAGCCGGCTCTGGATATCCTGGCCCAGCGACATACGGGCAGGCTTGGCCGAGCCTTTTACGTACCTAATGATCCGCCGTGACCAGCTAACCACTTTTATGAGCGAGGCAAAGAGGATCCGGTGTGCTGGATTCATTTGTGTTCCGCCTGCCACCACTGCATGTACCGCCCCCGGACTATGACTTAGGCATTCTCAGCCCGTGTCCGCGGCTGCCAGGGCCTGCGAGAGATGTTCTCTCGTTGCCGACTTCAGTTACTTTCTGCTCCAGCAAGCAGTACGGAATACAGAATTCATCAATGAAAAAAGCACACTTGTGAAATGTCGCACTTGGTGGGTTTGAATGATGGAAGCGGACACTTCGGGCCGCGCAGTCTAGAGCTACAATCCCTCAAAATTGCATCTTTCGACTGGTCTGTCAGTATGTACCATCATGAGGTCCCAGCACCGCGTCTGTTGAAAGCGAGATGCTTGGCTTCACCTGGGTCAAGCAGCATTGGATGGGACCCTGATGAACGGTCGAGCAGGGGCCCTTGGTTGGGGTCCACCCTAGCCAGGGGCCCCTTGTTTCGAGATGGCTTGTGGACTTGTTGGAGATTTGGCAACGGCCCGGATAGGTAGCCGTGTGGCCAGCCAGTCTGGCTGATAAGCCCCCCCGGAGACTTAGGCTGTAATAACCCCTGTTCTCCGGGCCTTGGGATGCTCCCCGGATTTCAGCCCGGTCAAATGCTGCTTTCAAACGAATCAGTGTCCCTGTTGTTCAGTGTGGACCCTTCCTTTTGGCATGATTCTGGAAGATCGCCTCTCGAAAACTCAGATACCATATTGGTGTGGACATGACTTAAGTTCGTGTTAACCAGTCCCAAATAGTCTTCGTCCCGTGTCAATTGACCATAGGGAAACCAATGGCTCGGTCCAACGAAGGGCCTGTCTTTGTTTTAGTCAGTTCGTCTCTTCTTTTCAAGAGGGTGGTCTCGTCGTGGCAAACTTGTTCACAAAAAACAATTTTCGGTGAGAGATGCCTGTACTAGCAGATTACAATAAGGATCGTCAGATAGCAAGCAATATGGTGCGCGCCGTCTATCCCCAGGAAAGGAAACCCAGCAATCCAATGCGTTCATGCATTGAGCATGAATATGAGTGGGGTTATTAGCATGTACAGTAAAACCCAGAGCTGGTCGCGGGACATGCATAGCTTGGAAGCAGGGTTTGTACTGCAGGATTGCTCATTCTAGCATTCTATTCTTGACATGCGATATCTAGACAACATCTACTAGATTGACTACTTGTCTCCGTTTGGAAGTCGCTATGGGTGGCCCGCTCTACCGCGAGTCAACAACACAAGAGCATGATACTCAAAGAGACAAAATGACGAACCCGCAGCTAGTCTAGGTGTGTGGAGGAACGTCGAAATCAGCTGGCGACCAGGGTATCGTAGCAGGGTGGTATCCGGGACCAATGCTAGACTACATCCCCGGTCCAGGTCGACTGGTTATTCCGCCGACCATGTCCTTGGGACTTCTCGAAGGTTTCAAATTACACCCCAGCATGGCGCGAGAACATGCCTCGATGATATGAACAGGTCGACAGGCGGGTTGAATTCATGATGCTCCCTTAAGCACACATCCATGTTGACGATCTATGGAGTTAGAACTAAGGGACCTCGGTACATATCCACGAGTCCAAACATCCATCTTCTGCAATTCACTTGGTGCGAGACATTACCGCCAATTTAGTGATTCTGGGCTTTCTTCCCTATTGAGAGATAGTGGTCCAGTGTGCGTACTCCGTACATACACCCATGATATGAGTCTTGGCCAAACGAAACAGCAAACTCGTTGGTTGGATATGATACCTAATGTATCTTGTCAGTACTAGATCATCGATGCTATCTTTCCGTCAACTTTATCAACCGACACCGCACGGTCTTGCACATGCCTCGAAACTGCCAATCCACGTGGAACATCTGGGTCAATGGTTGATGGTGGACCGTGGGCTCTGTGCGTCACTGCTAACTGAACCAAATTATGATTAGGATGCTTCATGAAAGCTCGGTACGGATCGAGAGGTTGGATGGCATCAAGAAGGCCCAAGCTCATATCAATCGCACGCCCAACACCCTGTTTGCAACGGAATAATTCTATCTATTCCTGACAGCACATACAGGACCAGTATTTAAACAATGGGAAAATAAGTTGGTTATTGTCTTTTGTCAAACACAACCTCCAAATAGTTCGGATTGGTAGCGGTTGACAACTGCTTCTTTAATGCCTCCCAACCAACCAACCTCACCTTGACCATTTAATGTTGCACCTGCAGAGGGTCTGCAATCTCGCAGCAGTAGACAAACCTATGGACACACAACCATACGCCAAATTTTTCCATCTTGGCAATAATTGAAGACGCAAGCTGACAATAAATCAGGTTGCTCTCTCCAGTCATCGCAGTGACAATGAGGAGCCCAAAAGAAAAGAAATTCATGAAGATGCCACACGCAACAATACAGGAATAGAGTCAAGTGGCTTTTTATTTATTAAATTTTTTTTTTATGTAACAACTACCGACAATCAGAGAGGAAGAATAAACCCACAGCAGCAGGTGGTCCCACGTTCAAGGATTGATCAAAAGTTTCTTTTTTGTTGCCGTCTGTCATGGTTTAGGCCCGTGAGCATAAGAAAGCAACGTGAAGCAGAACGGCTCCTCACCTCATTGCAGGCTTTTCGCCTGCCTTTCAGGTTTCCTCGCACAGCATTCAAGTGTCTCAGGTACTGGTGTCCCTGGAGTGGAAGAGAGTTACCTTGGGTTGATTGCCTCACAATCCTTCCGCCCGCCCGTTCCACCCTGGATGAAGCAAGCATTTGAATCTAGGGTGCTCTGCTCTCTTTGTTATGCGTCTATGCGTTCACGTCAGAGCCAGACCTAGTGCCCGTGCGTATGGGTCTTTACGAATTTCTTATGCCTATGCCTGGCTCTCTGAGACGAAGCGGATGCGTAATACGACGGTGTAATTCAAATTTGTTGCTGGCGAAAGCCGAAGATTTGATAATAGCATGACAGCTTAGTTAACTAATCATGCTTCACTCAATGCCCATGACAACAAACTCTTGATTATTGTTTGCCCATGGTAGATATCTGGAAAATGGATACCTAATGATGGGATGGGCACGGCAGCTCCGGGCCAGCCCGTATGAGACGAGGTGCGGTCCGAAGAGTCTCTAGTCTGAGAGCAGCAAACATTGACTAGGTTGCGATGATATTAGATTACCTAGTTAGGTGGTGTGTCATTTCGGCATACAAGTCTATCATTATTATCTGTAAACTTTGAGCCCCCACCCACTCACTCACTCACTCACTGTTGGGTAAGGTTGTTGGTTGGTTGGTGCCATGTTTGCCTACTAACTGGCAACATTTGGTAGGTATTGAAAAATGATAGGCTAATTGCTTTGTTCTGTTCTCGTTGTCTCTTTTGCCTCTGCTTTTGCTTTTTTTTTTCCTCTCCCAATTATGTGGTCTCTTCCCCCATCTAACCATTTCTAGCATTATTTTCTTCTTTTCTCTATCATGTTTTCGTATCTTGCGTATCACCATTTCATAACATGTCATCCATCATATGATATGATCCATTGTGTTTGACTCATACAAAACTATTTTGGTTTTTCCATTTACGGACACGCGTGCTTACCTGATGTAGCATATGAAGGCCTGGAGGACTTTGGTGCACGTCCTATCATGCCTTGGCCAAGTTGACTACTTTGGTCGGTGAGGTGGTCACATACTGCTCTAACACATGTCGCATACCCAGGAGACCCAAAGGTTTGCGTTCACCAGCGTGGGCTGAGCATAAGCAACGCAACATGACACGAGGCCGAGACATATATTTAGATTTGCTCAGCTGAAGATGAAACGATCGAACCTATCAGAACCGGACAAAAAGACGTTGGAGAGATCCGAGTGGATGTCTGAAACACGTCGAATCAGTGTTTGACGTCAAAGGTTGGAGAAGCCAAAAACGCTCAAAGAAGAATTGCCATCCGTAGGTATGATACATGTAAGAGGGGTGGCCAGCATAGCAGCAAAGGTGTATGGATAATACGGATTCAGAATTTTCCAAGTGGGCTCTGAATACCTGCGGCTTTACTTGCTGTAACTACTGTACATCCATCCACCCACCCACCCATCCATACGCCTGACAAGTCAATTTATTGACTGGCTCAACAATATCCAACAACCAACTAAGCAGTTATACTCACCGAGAGTTCAGATCAAGTTGTAACTTTGCAAACCAAACACATAAAGTTGGCATCGGTGTGCTCTGTGGGGTTAGGGCGTGGGATTTACTGATTGAGGTCAAAGAGGGAGTGGGGAATCGACTGTCTCTCTCTGCGGGATAAGCGGTAGAGGATAGAAATATCACCGAATGGCCTCATATAACGGCGAGGCACGGAGAAGAAGCAAGGGATCATGGTAGCTCAATCGGGGCCCGGCGGGAGAGACAGCGGCCGGCCGGATGAGCGATACCCGTAGGCATAGACTGGCGGTATAGCTATTGTCTAGTATCTGATATATGCGAGGGATGAGAGAAAAGTCTTTTCAAGAGGTTTCACGGCAGGCTCATATGATCTGATTGGATGCATCATTTGCTGACACGTCAGATCGGGTTTGGGACCTGCATCTGCTTGGTCTTGGTCAATCACTGTGAGGGTGAAGCTGGATGTTGTCATGATGCTCCATAGCAGACGCATAATAGACGACATATAGAATATCAATAAGAGATTTGGCTGGAATTGATCATCTGTCAGTCGTCAGATGGTTTGGAGAGTATGGCTCTGCGCTCTAAGCTAGGTACTTTTACTTTTTGACTGTGTCTTTTTGTCTTACTTGCCTCTATTTTCTTTTTCTTCTTCTTCTTCTGCCCAGTACGCACCTTTTGAAACGAAGCAAAGTTTATCATGACACACGTACATATACATGGTGTAAATGATGTAAATGCGAGGGCTTTTCTCATGCTTTTCCCCTTGGTTCAAGTGTCTTTTCTTCTTTCGCTTTTCTTTCCCGAACACTGAACTGTCGGTGAATTGCTTGCCTGCAGCGGGACGCACCGGGGATTAGTCGCGATGATTTCCTGAATATTAAGTAAGTGTGAGTAAAGATATATCGACCCGACAAAAGCCATTGGTCCCATTCCATAGCCGTTGATGCGGAGGGATGACAGATGGCATGGAGGCTTATATCTGTAGGGTTGATGACGATGCCTGAAAAGATGCAAGGGCTGATCTGCGACAAGGCTTACACGTGCGAGTGCTTGATCTGGCCTGGATAGAGTGGTTGTGGCTGTACACTTGATGCAAGGGCGAGCAACTTAGAGTGTTTCGTGAGACATCGCATCTGATCCTAGCATGCCAGCAGGTTCATAGGCTATGGATGGGCTCTGATTGAATGCTGTCAACATAGACTTCAGTAAGGGATGTTTGGTTGCATGCCATTGCAAGGATCGAGATCTATGCGATATCAATCTAGATGAGCTTCGATGGTGTTTGACAATTTATATACGAGATCTGCGCGGTTGATATGCGTTGAGATCAATTTCCCCCCGTCTGAAACAAATAGCCTGTTCCGCTCTAAATTGGTGAATTACTACTCAACCTTGATATTGTTACCCCGTTGAAATGAAGAGATAATAGGCCCATGGGAGACATCGGTCAATTGAGACTCAAGAAGGAGGGGCATGACAACAACTTACACATGTCAAGTATGTAGTACTGATGTACCTGGTATCGAGGCATATGTTGGTAGAGACTAGAGTAGGAATGGTGTTCTTCAGACTATACTATTACTTGGTGCTGAGTCTATAGAAAATTCTCAATTAGTAATTACTCTTTACTTGATAACATTACAATCTCATAGATGCTAATATGAGACTCATGAAATGGCTACTTCTCAGTCGTCCAGTAATCATGAATTCCCTTTCCCGTGTGCGATTCCGAATGTTGATTACTTTGTATACCTATTTGATATAACATCTATGGGTTTTCGTCTTCTACTCCATTCCTTTTTCTTTTCATGTGACAATATTTGCAGGAACCAACGATAAGCCACACGCACAAAAGCACTAAACCGCTGTGAGATCCTCTTACAGCAGCTTCCATACTCTCTCAGCGCACCCAACAAGTCACTCGTAATAACACCTAGATATTGATTATGTAGTTATCTATATACCGTGATGGCGTCAAAGTTCCAACGGTCATGGTATAGGGTAGCCAGTCGAGCCGAGATCCGTAGCGCCACACGGGCCGGGCCAGCCCAGCCACCCGATTTCCCAGCCACCCACTCGGCAACTCGGCGGTCATCCATCACCAAGAAACGCTCCCAACCTCCCGATTGATCAATCTCGGGCGCCAAGTTCTAAGTTATGGGGCCAATTACTATTACGCGGCAACCCAAGAAGAAACCGGAAAACGGTGAGCGTTGAATGGGATTTTCGGTCAAGCGTAAGGCCCAGTTTGTGACGTGACGTGTCTAGGTACTCGTAACAATTACTTTTGTCTGAACGGGAACCTGCATATCTATCTCTCTCTTCTTCCCTCTACACTACCACTACACCACTTCCCTGGACAACCACTCATTCCAAGTCTCGAGTCAACCAGTCGTGTCACTACTGCCCATTTTCGAGTTATATTGTAACGAAAATAGAGACAAGGCGAAGAACAAAATAAGCCATTGTACCAACCTTGGCTTTTGAAGCTGTTCACCGTACATATCATATCATACCACACCACACCACATTACAACACATACAGCCCATCATGAGATGGTTATCCAGAGCTTCGCTTGCAGCCACCGCACTGCTTGCTACCACAGCCTCAGCCCAGACATGGAGCAAATGCAATCCTCTGCATAGCAGTACGTCCACCTTGCCATTTGTTAACTTAATCCACTAACAGAACCCTTATAGCCAACTGCCCCAGTGACGATGCCCTTGGCATGAGTATCGACATCGACTTCTCCAAAGGCGAAGTAAATTCCTTCGCCGCATCCGGCTCCCCCAAATACGACAGCGACGGCGTCTCATTCACCGTCGCTCGTGCCAACGACGCACCTCAACTCGCCTCCCTTTTCTATATCATGTTCGGCCGCGTCGAGATCACAATGAAGGCCGCACCTGGCGCCGGTATCGTCTCATCACTTGTTCTTCAATCTGACGTGCTCGACGAGATTGATATCGAATGGCTCGGATCCGATAACGACGAGATCCAATCAAACTACTTTGGAAAGGGCCAGACCACCTCGTACAACCGCGGCGAGTTTCACGACGTGACGAATACGCAAGGCGAATGGATCACATATACCATTGACTGGACCAAGGATCGTATCGTCTGGATGGCTGGCGGCACTGTTGTCCGTACTCTCAACGCCGGCGACGCTCAGGATAACCAATACCCTCAAACTCCGATGCAAGTCAAATTCGGCGCTTGGGCTGGTGGCGATCCCAATACCAACTCTCCCGGCACCGTCAAGTGGGCTCGAGGACCAACAGATTATTCCAAGGGCCCCTTCACCATGAAAGTCAAGAGTGTCATCGTCACAGACTACTCCACCGGTAATGAGTACAAGTACAAGGGCACTTCTGGCTCATGGCAATCCATCGAATCTGTCGGGGGTAAGGTAAATGGCAATGAGAACGGTGATGCCATGACTGTTACTGCTACTGCCCAGGGAACTGTCGCTACAGCAGATGGGAATGTTCCTGTCGGAGGTATCGCTGAGGACGGAAGTCCCGCTACAGCGACACAGACCGGATGGCCCTGGAGCGGTCCCCGACCTTCTGGAGGAGCTATCCCCGACGGATGGAGACTCAACGCCAAGGGAAAGATCATTCCCGACGAGAACAGCGCTATGAGGTCAATTCAACCCCTCCATAGCATTATTGCTGTCGTGCCTTTCTTTGCTGGCATCATGGCATTTGCTGGCCGGTTCTTCTAAATAAGAACCCTTCCCCCTTGTTTTACTGTGTTTGATAATTTGGCAGCACATATTGTCATGGGCCCATGAACCCATACATGATCGTTGAAGGACATAGGATGACTTCTGGACATCATAAAGATTGGATGGATGCGATACCTGATTTGCATAACGCAGTTATTTGGCGTTTGGGATTTTGAGCATTTGCGTGCGTGCATGGGATTGGAATTTAATTTTGGCTTTTAGCGATGGCGCAATGCATTCGGCCACAAAGAATACATAGACATGACAAACATAGATAGACAGACTTTGTATAATGAACCAACCCTGCATCAGGGTAAAGATCATATTCTTTGAGCACATACATACACACACATAACCGTAGAATAGACACGTCAAGAAGTAAACCACTATAAAATATTAATTAGCAGTGGTCCTGGTCTTATCCCCAGAGTTGAGTTAATAGTTTATCGTTGTCAGAAGCATGGAGTGAGAGAATGCTTCACCAAAAAAAGTCCAGGAACACGCAAAGCGCCTCTTCTATATATAAATTCTAAAAGAGCCAAACCCCTAACCACAAATAACCACCTAAATGCTCCAGGTAACCCATCTCAGCGCCTGTTGGTTCATCGATCTGTGTTCTGCGTTCCACGGCCCAGTCACTCTGTTTGCCTCAAGCACACCACGAGCTTGCGCTTCGCTATATGTGCCTCTCCCCTCCGCTCCTTCATCTGCATGCTCCCTCGCTTATGTTGAAAGCATCAATCGTCTGAGTATTGTTACAAACATTCCAGAAAACAGCAATTAGTGTAAAAGCAAAGGAACCAAAAGCCACCCGCTTCTCTCTTTTTGTACGCCAAAGCCCTAACTTAGAAGGTCCAGTCATCCTCGTCCTCAACAGACTTGATGGCCCATCGGAACTTGTCACGAAGAGTCTTGGAAAAGAACTTTTCGATCGGAACGTCGAACTTCTTGGAAAAGACGACAGTGAGACGAGGATCAATGTAGTTCTGAAGACGATAGTTAGCCAACCACAGCAGATTCAGGTAGATGCCTGGTGTTACTCACGATCTTAGAAGTGCCGAGGGCTACCTCCTTGTTGCCATCACGATCCTCAGCCTGAAGCTCAAGTGTCTTGATGCGCTCATCAAACTTGTCCACTGCCTTCAGGAGCTTGTCGACGCTAACGCCACGGCCTTCAGCCTCAACCTTCTTTGTCTTGTTCTCTTTCTTAAATTTAGCCTCCATCTCCTTGACGGCCTGAAGACGCTCCTTGAGCTCCTTCTCAGGTAGAGGCTTCTCCTTGTCAGCCTTGCGCTTCTCGTTATCCTTCTCGAACTTCTTCGTGATCTTTGTGCGCTGCTCCTCAAGTAAGAATTGCTGGTGTTCCTTCACCCATTCGTCATCCAAATCCTCGCCCCTCTCGAACCAGGCGGCGCCCTTCTTCTTCTTATAACTTGATTCGATATCAAGAATCATCATCTTGGTTCGCCATTGCTGATATCGGAGGCCTTTGATCTAAAAGGAATTAATACATGAAGAGGCTAAGCCTAATGCACGCCAAACTTACTCTGTCACCCAGCTTGGCCATCTGCTGCTCGTGTCCGGCACCAACAGTTCGCTTGTGGTTGCAAAGAATGGCAACCTTGCGATTACAGTCGTTGTACAGCTTCACCTTCTCGGCAGCTGTGCCGCGGGAGCGGGGGTCCTTAGCGAGCTCCTTGAGCAGTTCTGACATTGTCCAGGAAGCGTTATAGGTACGGAAAACCTTGGCGGTGAGTCCCTTCATGTAGCTGGTCAAGTGTCTGTTTAATTGGGAGGTCTGCAATTTTGTTAGTTAATAGTCCGGGCACAAAATGTGTAGATAAACCCACGTTGAGACGGTCGAAGAGGTCGTCTCCTGTAGTTTTGGGGGCTTTTTTGAAAAGCTTGAGGTTCTTGAAGACTTGGGCATCGACCGTGGCAGTCTCTCTATATGGAATGCTATCCTTTCCAAGGAAATCGAATGTGACCGTGTTGGGAGGCTCCAGGGTGATGTGCTCATACTTGAGAGAGCAACAACCCACAGTATCGGCTTCGTTTTCCGTGTCCTTCTCGTTTCCAGCTCGAAGAGCCAGCCTGTCAATCAGGTACATGGCGGTGGCTCGTTGACGATCTGCCATTTTTTCGCTCTTGAGCTCCTTCTTGTAATCTTGTCGGATTTTATCAATGTGCTTCTTGAGTTCTCGAGCCTTTTCGAACTTCTTGAAATCACTCTGACCCTTGATATCACTGTCAGCTCCAAGCATGACATACTTGTAGTTGCCATTGATATTCTCCTGCCACATGGCCAGCCAAGTTGCTTTTTGGTCGTGCTGTACGGCCTTCCACTGATGACCCTTGGGAGGTTCTGGAACCTTGGCTCCTTTACCGATGTTGATGGTAATCTGCTCAGGTTGAACACGTTGCTTGACTTTGCCAGTCTTGGGATGTTCACCTCGTCCACGGAACAGACTAGGAGGTTCGACTCGGAAGTTGCCAACCTTCTGCTTTCTGCCGTCCCACATGCAGTGAGTAAAGGGACTCTCGAGTGCTTCCTTCTTCGCCTTTGCGGCCTCCCGCTCTTCTTTAGTCATGTTCTTGGACTTGTTCTGTTCAATCTTCTGGGACCAGTAATCGTAGACCTTGGAAAAGTCGCACTTTTCGAGAGATTTAACCGCAACCTTCTTTCCTTGAGCATTCGTTACGCCATACTTGTCACAGTACTCCTTGAAATCGCCGAAGAAATTCTTTCGGAACACGGGGTTGTCCAGATGATGAGTCGACGCAGGAGTCATCATGGCGACCCAGAAAGTGGCAACTTCTTCAACCTCAGGAGCAAGGGTGACCGGTTGTCCATCGTAGAGCATTTTGATGTTTTTGGGCAAGGGTTCGTAATCAGGCGGGAACAAGACGCCGTTATGCTCAAGAGTCGTCCACTTGATATCGTCATTTTCTTTCTTTGGCTCGTTCCACCAAGCGTATTCTTCTTCGTCCTCACTCTCACTGGCCTTCTTGGATTCCGCCTTGACACCTTTCTTGGTAGATGCGGCAGGCTTGGCCTTCTTGGAGATAGGGGCATCTGAATCAGACTCTTCTTTCTTGACTCCATTTGACTTTCGCTTCGCAGCAGTTCCGTTGGACTGACGTTTGCTCGCAGTAGATTTTGCAAGAGGGACATCATCATCTGACTCGTCCTTGACCAAGCTCTTGCTCACAGGTTTTTTGAGGCGTTCCTTTGCTCGTAGTGCCTTGGCCTCCCTTTCGCCCTTCTTTTCGATGGAGGCCTTCTTTTGCGCAAGCCTCACGCTAAGAGGCTCTTCATCGTCGCCCGAGGACTCGGGAAGAGCTGTTTCGTCGTAGGACGGAGGCAGTTTCTTTCCCCGTGCCTTTGCAATGGGCTCGTCATCGGAGTCGGATTCTGGGACTTTGTTTGTCTGCTTCTTCTGGCGTTTGGCCTGTGATACTGTCGTCAGCATACTCTGGCCCCACAGCAAGGATTTTCTTGCATCATGAAATACGAACCATGGGAACAGCATCATCACTAGACTCGTCGTCCTTATAATTGACCTTGGTAATCGAGTTACGCGACTTCCGTTTCGACGCACCGTTGGTGACCGGCTCATCGACGTCCATTGCGTCTTGCATAGGGCCATTGCGAACCGACAGCCCAGCCATCTTGGCTGCTTGTTTAGGAACTGGCTGATCCATAGCATTGTCTTCGGCGCGAGAGATCTTGGAGGAGGATACTGCGAGAAAATCTCTTGTTAGAACCAGTACCATTTAAAGTATGCGCTGGGGTAAGAGTCGGGGGAGAGATTGTTTTGAAAACGCCAACGTGATGAGGACTCATGAGCGCGAGCCACATCAGCAAAGAAGTAGTGAAATTGATAAAAAAGCGCGACTTACGTCGATGGCCGTTAGCCCTCGCAAGAGGGCGATCGTCGTCAGAGCTGTAACTCATTGTTGTGCAGTTTGAAGTGAGTATCCGCTCTGCGGCTGGCCGCCAACCAAAGTACGATGAGGTCAGGGACTGGGATCTCGGATGCGAAAGCGTGACAGAACGAAGAAGAGGCCTCTGAAGACGTAGGAAATACGTTATATCGGAGGAGAAAGCGCGAGGAAATGATCCCCTCAACGCCTCGTGTAGGAGAAGAGGGTGCGTTTGATGATGTTTACAGAAGCTAGAGAGAGGAAAATCAGCAACAATGGGATTGGGGAGGGATAAGAGAGGCTGCTTTCTTTAAGCGGCCAAGACCAAGACAGGCCCGGAAAATGCGAGGCGACAACCTTAGGACCTGTAGCGCTGGCTCTCAGTGGTTCAGCCAAGTGTTGCGCAGCGACTCAGTGATGGGGCTAAAGGGGGAATATTACTATATGATTGGACGAAGGTGAGTTGGCAGTGAGGATGAAAAATGGGGGGCCTGAAAGAGCTTTGTTGCCTTAGTCATGCATGCAGTAAGAAAAACAGAAGTAAGCGGGGCGATTGCGGCTTAGCGGAGCTCTGATAACCAGCTCACGTGACTACACCAAATTGTTGGCAGCCAACTGTGCCCGTCAGTCTCCGGTCGGGTACCTAATTTACCCGGGAAAATAGCGAGAGCAAACCTGAACGATTTAGTCCGCAGGAACCAATACACCTCATATTCCGACCTTACACGACCCCCATCTTCATCAATTGATCCTTATATCGCGATCAATTGGGCCACCGTTGGCAGAGGCTCTTTCTCTACGTCCCCAATCCTCAGTCACGATGTTGTCGCGAGCCGCCAGACCAGCTCTCCGAGCTGCCGCCGCAGCTAACGCTCGGTAAGTTTCTCTCCTCCCTCAGTCCTAGTTCCGTCTCCCCTTGAGCATCCCACTGGCTCTCGGCTGCCGGGAACCCGAAGAATTGTTTGCCGGATGAGCTCTTAAACTCCGACGGTCGACCACAACATCAACAACCCATACGCCCACTACCCACCGAGATCCAATGAATTTACGAGAGGCAATTGAATGCCATGAGGGGAATTATTTTCTACACCACCAGCACCGAAAGAGCCGCATCAAAAAATATAAGAGAAGGAAAATGCTGATGACGTCCTTTTTTTCGCGCTTCCAGGGCCGCCGCCGTCCCCAGCTCTGCTGCCACCTATGCGACTCTCCGTGAGATCGAGGACCGTCTCAAGTCCATCCGAAACATCGAGAAGATCACAAACACCATGAAGATCGTCGCCTCCACTAAGCTCACCCGAGCCCAGCGCGCCATGAACGACTCGCGCAAGTACGGTCAGACCTCGAACGAGGTCTACGAGAACGCTGAGACCAAGGCCCTTGAGACTGAGGACAAGAAGACCCTCATTATCGTCTGCTCCTCCGACAAGGGTCTTTGCGGTGGTATTCACTCTGGTCTGTCCCGATACGTCCGCCGACTTCACGCCGAGCAGCCTGGTTTCGATCTCGTCCTTATTGGTGAGAAGGCCAAGGCCCAGCTCTCCCGAACCAACTCCAAGGCCATTCAGCTTAGCTTCGCTGGTATTGGCAAGGACGTTCCCACCTTTGCCGACGCCCAGGCTATCGCCGACCAGGTTATCCAGCTCCCTACTGAGTACACCGACATCAAGATTCTGTACAACAGCTTCGTCAACGCTCAGACCTACGAGCCCGCCATGATCGAGGCTTTTTCCGAGGAGGCTATCCAGCAGTCTCGTGAGTTCTTCTTGAAGTGAAGCTATCGACAACATCTCTAATTATCAAATTTAGCCAACTTTTCTGCTTTCGAGGTTGACGAGGAGGTTCTTGGCAACCTTCGCGAGTACGGCCTTGCTAACTCTCTCTACTGGGCTCTTGCTGAGGGCCACGCCTGCGAGCAGTCTGCCCGACGAAACGCCATGGATGTAAGTATAACCAAATTCGTGACGATTGTAATGAATACTGACAGTTCCCCCAGAACGCCTCCAAGAACGCTGGTGAGATGATCAACAAGTACCAGATTCTCTTCAACCGTACTCGACAGGCTGTCATTACTGGAGAGTTGGTTGAAATTATCACTGGTGCTACTGCCTCTGCGGACATGTAAGGAGCGGGAGTACAAAACGGGGTGTAATGCTTCCCTTTGTAACAAATGTCATCAGGCTACCATCCCCGTATGGTTGGTTCCCCCATTGTATCAAAGCCTTCAATAAATTCCCTAGTAGCCCATAGTCAATACATGGCAGTTTCAAAAAGAGAAGAACTACTGCTTTTGGATAGCTGTTGACTCGAGTTCCAAAGACATGAAATGGATAAACACTGTATGAATTAAAGATAAGGGTTGAGGAGACAACCATCCCTGTCTGATAACGCCGAACACCTATAAGATGATACTTGAGTCTGTTCATCCTCCAAAACAAAACACAAGCAGCATGTGACAACAGAGCATAGCGCAAGCTAAACACCCAATGAAGAGGGTATGTATGGACTGCATATAAGACAAATTTCAGAACCCAACGTCACTATCCTCCGCATAACTTATGTGCCTCGTTCTGCGATGCTTGTTAGACGTCTCGCGATACATCTCTCCCATCTTGGTAGTAGCAAAAGGATTCTCCTTTTGGTAAACTGCTCGTAGGGCAGCAGCCTCTTGATCCCATCGTTCAGTAGCCTGATTCCAGGCATGAACAGCTTCAGCGTAGCCGCGCTTCTGCTCGGTTGCTTGGTCCTCATACGGCTTGCGTTCCTCAGGGGTGGCGTCCTTCCACATCTTACTAGTCATGATACGGACTTCGTTGGGAACAGCACGGCCGCCCTTACCAGGCTTGCGGTTCTCTTCACACTTCTTTCTCGCAACGTCGAATAGATCTTTGCTGTAGAGGATGTACGCATTCCCTGCAACTTTGGCCGGACGAGAAGGCCGGTCTCCAAGTTTCGCCTGAATATGACTCTGGATGTCATGCTCGTAGGCTTGCATCCGTGCTGGTTGCAGGTCCTTGGCAGGCTCTTTACGCTTGCGTAGCAGCACAGAATCTCGAGGCAAAATTAAGGGCGTTGGGACTTCAATAGGACCGATCAGAGCCTCTAATACCTCCGAAGCTGCCCGCAGGCCAGACAGATAGGCACCATGGACTGTGGCTGGATGCGTACCGATGGTGTGCTCACCCGCAAAGAAGAGGTTTCCAACAGGGCGCGCCATGACATCGTAGTCATCGGGCTGCATGCCAGGAGCAGCAGAAGAATAACTACCTCTAGCGAATCGATCCGAACCCCACCGAGTGACCATGGCCTCTACGGGATAAGGAACATCCTGGCCGAAGACGCTGCGCAGTACCTCTGTTGCTTCGGCCACAAGACTGTCGTTGCTTGAGTGCTCTGTCTCAAATCCAGCCTCGCCAGCCATCAAGGCAATGAGACAGGGCAGTCCTGTCGTGTTGGACACGTTGAACCATTGGAAGAATCGGCCACGGTTAGCGGCGTAATCTTTTTGCGACGTACTGAGCCGGTTTGAAGACTCCCTCAACACGCCGAAGATGTGCCTGTCCTGCTCCCAGAAGATCTTATCGTACACCAAGACAACCTTGTTCAAAATACCGAATCCGAGACGTTCAACAACATCGGTTTTCCACGATGGAAGAGATGGATTGAAAACGATGTTATTTTGTTTTAGAACCCCAAGTGGAATAGTGCATACAACTGCATCAGCGTCCACTACGGAGCCATCCTCGCATTCAATCGCAGCCGACGCCATGCCCTCACCGGTATGATAGGATATACTCTTGACGGGGAATTTGGTCTTGAGGTCAAGTGGCTTTGGACACTGCACCAATCCACGAGCCACACTTTGATAGCCACCCACAACCATAGTATGGCTCCCCTCCCACTCATTACCTGCATCAATGTCCCACAAGGGGAGACTTAGGTTGTGCAAGCTTATGGCGTTACTGTATTCCAGATTGGCGATGTGCCAGTTGATCAACCGGTAATCCTGAGCATTCAAGCCAACGATTTGTTTGTACTGGGAAATGGCATTATCAAGAACAGACCCCAGAGTTGCCCCCTGTTCGTTCACTGCCGATGTCAAGTCAATGTTCTCACCATCAGCTGAGTCTCGTACTGTCCAACCCATAAGCTTGGCCTTGTCGGACGCTTTAGTTGTTGCAGGAGTTCCAGGCTCCATATGTACACGGCCAGTCAGCTTATCTGACGATACTGGTATCAAGTTGACCTTTGCTGTAACGATTTGCTCTGCAACTGGTGGTGCATTTGGTTGTGCTGAAGCAGCCTCTTCCTCCTGGAACATAGTCTTACTGCCGTCTCCGAGGCTGTCTCGCCCCTCTTCGATGAGGTCTCGCCTGCCCTCTATAAGCTTTGTAAGTTGATTCTTGTGCTTGTATTCGCTAACTCGATCTAGGCAGTCATTGTAGAGTTTCTCGACGAGCTGATCTCGCACGGGATCCACTGCTCTTCCACTGCTGTCGTATATCGTAGTGTCGGCTGTTAGTGCATGGTATGGCAGGCCTAGCTGTCCTCGAAGCAGGATGTTGATAGGGTTTCCTCGATCAAACCCGGTGATGATCATACCGCCCATCTCTGCAGTATGTCGCTTGCCCTCAAAAGCTGGCATGGGCCCTTTGGGTTTGGTTTGGAACTCGCGCGAGTATACTCTCCCCCCAACGCGACTTCGTCCTTCAAGCAACACCACTCGAGGCGGTGGCTCTCCACGTTCGTGGAACCGATCGGCAAACTGCTTGAATAACCCTTCCAGCTGCCTAGCACAGCCCAGCCCAGAAATGCCAGCACCGATGACAGCGATTGTCTTTTGTCTCCTGACAACTGGGGCAATGCTGTCGTCTGTCTCGGCTTCAGAGACCTGCACGCATCCGTAGTTGATATAACCTCGACGAACAAGCCAATCGTAGCAAACACTGGCCGCGTCGAACCAGCGAGCATTGGCACATCCAACTGCCTCTAGTCGAGTCACGCCGATCCAAGGGCGCTGAAGCCATAAGCGCAAGATGCCGTTTCTGATATTAAGATAGGTCGTAACTTGAGTATAAGATATATGATGGCGGAGGAGGTGATATTCCTCCGGATTCAAGGCGTATGGGTTGAGGCGGCTCGACTCAGCGGCCAAGATGCACTCTGAAGCGTATTTATACGATGAAATATCGGTCGGTATTGAAGCCTTGGGTCTGATGTTGAAATTATAGCGTTCAGCATCATGAGAAGGTGACTGTTGGTGAGATTGGGGTCGCTCGTCGGCCAATTGGTCTTGGTCTGGATCTTGGCCTTGTTCTCCTTGTGCGCCCTCAACATCGAGTGGTGTAGGAGTAGTAGCCTTGCTCGACACCGTGGATGGTATCGAGGAGAGGTCTGACAGTTCCGTCAGATTTGAGAGAAGAGAGCCGCCAGGATCGTCGGCAGCCGATATCTGCAGTGATGCTGGGTCATCGTCGGTTTGAGGATGCTCTTCTCTGTGTACCCAGTCAGAAATGTATCCTAATTGAGAGATCAAGCCCACTGGTTGGGTAGGTTAAAGCTGAAGAAGCAGACTACTCACTCGACATCACTTTTGACGCTTGACAAGTCATCGTCATACTCAACAGGACTAGCATTGTCGATATCCATATCTTCAGTCCACACTATGATCTCGGGAGCAATCTCAGAAGCTATCTCCGTTGATGTTTGCCGTGACTGAGGGACGGATACCACGTCAGGAGTGATTGGGGGGGATATTCGGCCTGGGAGAGTTGGCATAATAATGGTGCCTGACGGAGGCAGTGAATCAATGCTACCTTTTTCGTCAATTTCCCTTTTCCTAATCCCAATTCCTTTGCGGAAACTCTGACCAAAGTCTGTCCCCATAGCGGCGTTGGTTCGGAGGTTTCTCAAGGTATTGGTCTGTAGGAGGATTTGTATGGCTGCTATTGCCTTGCGGGGCGAAGAGTATTATTAAGAACCGTAGGAAGTGAGTGAAATGAGGAAAGTCGCATGATGCGAAAGAAGTAAAACAAAATATAAACACTAGAAAAGATGATCAGTTTACTCAAATAGACTTTGAAAGGTCTAATGGAGTGACCAACCTCCTAGACTCGACTTGTAAAGAACCAGACTCGTTCGATCTCGAAGATGAAAGACTTGTGAGAGGATCCGGCTCTAAGCACTCGTTATGGCAACATGTTTTCTTGATATCGATTCGTTGGACGCGCTTTATTCCATGAAATGCTTTACAACTTACTCTTTGTCGAGGAACTTGCCATCCATCGTCAGCCATTCAGTCAGAGGAACCTCCGGTCCAATCACGTGCAGCACTGTTATCAAATCAGAAGTCTCGGGCAGGTGGGTCTTTACGGTTCGATTGAGATTGTTCAATCTTCGATTATTTATTTTCAGGATAAATCAATCCTTTTCGGCAGCAGTTCCTTCTCTGATGCTAACCTTAGGCTATTGGTATATCCCAGCTCTTATTTAAATCGCCCATACGCCGTCAGAATGCGCCTAACCAGCCAGCCAGCAACCGGCTATTGTTCTAGGTATCATATAATGCTCATGTACGTATCAGGTCGCTGAAACGGGCGGGCTGTTCTTCGCATACGATTCTTTCTCAATCGCCGATTCCATCATTTTATTTCCGTTGATAATCGATGTTGTGCAGATGACAATGTTTCTCCGCCCTATTGAGACAAGGTTAGAATCTAGTCTTGAGCAGGACTGGGGCCTGTGAAAAGTGTTTACCTTCTTCCTGCTTTGCAATGAATCTGAGAGCAGCAATCTCAGTGAAAGTGATGCCACCAACAAATACAACAAAAACAGTTTGCTTGTTACCACTACCAGAAAGCAGCGCTCGTGCTTTGACCGCTTTGTCCTCGCCCTTCTGGTGTTCATAGAGCGTCTGGCCACGGACATGCTTGACTGCTTCGTCGAACCCTTGCCACCCCTGGGTGCCTACACCTGGAGGTGCTCCGGCCGCGCTCGCGCTGTTTCCTTTCGTTACCGAAAGCAAATATTGCTTCTGCAGAATACACTGAACGAGACGTATAGAAAGAGGAGCATAGCCGCTGTACACGTATGATATATCGTTGGGATCATCCTCTTGGACCTCATCGACAATGAGCCGAAGTTGCTTGCGCAGATAAGTGTAATTTGTCTTGCTCCCTGTGGCACCGGCGGTGTTACCTGGGATGGGGATCATTCCAGCCAAGGGTGAGGATTTTGATAAAAAGAGCTGCAACTTCTCCAGATTGCTGAGCGTGAGAAGATGCTGGTAGCCGTAGCCTTCAAGAATAAGCCGCCGGAACTGGTCATATTCCTTGGGTCTGATGCCTCCAGATATACATGAGTATATACACATTAATCTAAGGGTTTGCGCTATCGGAGCGTCTCGTGCTATCAACTCTTCGATGCCATCAAATTGGCTTGACGGGTCGGCGCCAGCTGCGAGATTTTGCTGTACTTCCAAGAGCCCCTTGAACTGGTCTGTGCGGGTGTGCTTGATGATCTCTTCTGCGAGGCCTGTGTGTATTCTTGCACTTTGCTGTTCTTGCTGGTATCCCGGTAGCTGACTGACAAAGTCCTTGAGCTCTGCAATAGTCTTTGTTTTGTGTTTGCTTTCGTATTCGCTTTGCACCTTCTGTAACCGCCTAGCAACCTTGTTGAGTAGGCTGCCTACGATGGCAAAGTTGGCGTCTCGTAATTGTTCGTAAAGCTTATCGCTTGAGTCCAGTTGTATTGTCCGCTTGCGACTTTGTGAGGTTGCAGTTGAGGCTTGCGCAGGTGCACCAACAACTGTTGTATCGACCTTGGTCTGATTATTGTGGATCTCGAAGACCTCATCGATAAGTCCCTCGTATGTCAGTTGCGTGAGCAAGGGTGTGACAAAGTCAACCTCGCGATCAACGATAACTACGCTCTCATTTGTTGTGCTAGGCGTCAGCCCAATCTTGTTCATCTCGGACGTATCTTCGCCAGCAAGAAGTTCCTGGCGCATGCGTGAAAGTAAGTCAGCAACGCGCTTTGCATTATCGCCCTTTCCAATCACTCGTGGGAAGAGGCCATGATTTCGTTGGATTTCCATAAGGGCCTTGGCCATGAGAAAGTTGGGTGTGACGTCTTTTGACAGGTAAAGGTCGCGAAATGAGCTATCGAGCTCGAGAGACAGAACATCCTTTTCTAGAGGGAAGAACGATAACGGTAGTTCGGCAATATTGACATCGCCCAAGACACCGGCATCTTCAAGGAGCTTGTCGGAAACGAGGGTTCGACGTGGGACCCAGAAGATGTGAAAGTCATGCCCCGTCTGGCTCTCGCGCTGGATGCGCTTAATCTGAGCTAAGCAATAGTCAGACTAGGTTCTGAAAGAAGAAGATATGGGAGGAGGAGAGAAACCACAAACCTGCTATGGCCTCGGCATGGCGACCGCACTCGCCGCGGGAAATGAAGACAACGTTGCGCTGGGTGGTATCGGCATTGTCATTCTCCAAAATGAAGAACTTATCAACCCCACACTCTTGGAGGACAGAGACCTTGACTATAGTTCCGATTGGGCCGACGAGACTTTGGTCAAGGACGACATTCTTTTTTCCGCGAACCTATACCGGGTGTAAGGTGTGAGTTGAGTCCATGACATGCATATGTGAGGTAGCTTCTTCAGCTTGAGTGAAGTTCGCGGGGCAAGGCGGTGGGAAGTGGAACGTACACCTTCGAGCAGATATAGCAGATCTTTCCTCGCTTTATTGCGAATCTGCTCGACGTTAAATTCTATGCGAGGAGCCATGGGAACGACTCAACGCGATTAGCAAAGCTGGCGGGGGTAGTTTGAGAGAGCGTGAGTGAGCTCAGTTATGTACTGAGATGGATAGGTAGGTAGTAGGTAGCTTCAGGTTGAATGGATTCCATAACGGATCCCGTCAGGTTTATGGAGCTATGTGGATGGTGGCAGTAAAATGGGGCTGTGGGCTACTGCTTACCAGGTACCTAGGTAGGTATTTGCAGTACCTGAGCTAGGTCCCCTCAGGATCGAAGAGTTAGCAAGGGCGTTAAATAATAAGTTCCATAGAATTATTACCTAGAAATTAGGTTTTATATATAAGATCATAATCTTTTAATTATATAAAAAAAACTACTAAATGAATAAATAAATAACTGAGGATATCTGATTTTTATTGTTAATTATTATCTTATTAGTACTCAGCACCCGGAATAGCTGGCTCTTTTTTTTTCGATCTACAGAATAAACCAGCCATGTTTAGGTTGCCCGCTTATTGGTGGGGCTGATAGGTACTGCTTCAGAACATTTCGCTGGTTTATACAGTATATTAGGTGCCTTAAGAAAACATTATAAAATACCTAATCTAAAAACTTAACATAGGTAGTCATGTTTATACGTGTGCATAAGGTTTTGGCCGGAAAACGTTATGTTTGTTGTTACACTAAATCTGCCAGATGTCTTTTGAAGCTCTTATTCAACCCGAGTCAAAATAGCATATTGCAATGAAACAAATGTCTAGTAAGCTCTCATAATCATCATAAGCAACTATAAATCTAATACATATGCCCATTGTCTTCTGGGGAGACTATTCTGCGCTCCCTTGATGATATTCATGATATGGCCAGTGTGCGTGCCATACACAGCCTCGGCATACGCTTGTAGTTTCACGGCCGTGTTCCATCAGGTCAGTAAATGCAAAGGCTATATCCCATGACCTGATCTCTTATCACCACCAGATGGTTGTCCCAAACGCCAAATGAATGCTATTAATATCCCGAACCACCATGCACCTGTCTGTCCCGAGACGAGGTTACGTTATCGCATTTACACGGTGTTATCGTGATAGAGGAACTCGATATCTCGGGGCCGTTGTTTATTGCCTCTCACAAACTCCTCATCTCCTGGAGGCCGCTCGTTCTTGTCGTTGCTCGTCAGCATGCTTTGGATGCTCATGCATACGCTCGAGACGCTTTGGACGGGACTCCAACCCTGTTGGCCTAGGAGATCGAGGCATATGATACCGTTGGAGTATATGTGAGGATGCATGGGGACGGGACGATCGGTTTGCTTGTCGAACGTAACCTCGGGGGGTTCTACATAGACTGGTTAACATCTATACAATGTCGAAGCGTCGAAGTACTCGGGGTAGAGGAACGGACCTATGGGGTACATCTTGGGGAAGTGGAATTTGAGGCGGTAGATTTGGTTTTTGTAAAGCGGGTTTTCGTCGAGGACTTGGATGTCGACGAACCAGTCGCCGGCAACACTGTCGTTGCGTTCAATCAACGTAATGCCAGGGGGCATTCCGTCTTTATGAATCTGCGGGGCACAAATGTGTCAGTCGAATCCACGATGTTTTGATGAAGGGATGAAGAGAGAACCAACCTTGCCCAGCTCCTTGACCAGACGCCTATCCCGCGTGGCTCCAGCCATCGTTCTCTAAGATGTAGTCGTTCTCTGAGAGTTGAATCAATTAATGTGGAACGGGAAGAGAAGAGAAGGAGGAGGATGTTGCAGAGATCAAGGTGTAGATGGAAGGTTTCGATTCAGCAGTGCCCGTTGGTGGTGGAACAGAAGGAGGGGCTACTTGCGGCGCTGCGCCCACAATGGATGACAGCCCATGGGCAGAAGACGGTGCCTAGCGAAGCCTCCAGATTGGTTGTGATTGGCTCTAAATAAACTCTGCCATAGCAGAAACATCAGCTGTGTTGTTTGCAACTAATAAACATCACTTTTACTCAATCTTCTTTTGTTCGACTTGGTTATTGTAACAAGCTCTGTTCTGATTCTAACGGCTAGGGCCATGATCGACCAAAGGCAACTTAGCTAGACCCATAAATTGATTCGTGTTGTACCATTGGGCGAATGCTCTGATGAACTCGATATTGACATGTCCTGTTTTTAGGTAGGTATAATATGAACACCTCCATACTTCGTATGTGAGAACTTTGGGGCGTCAAGAGAAAGAGAATTGGTGGTGGGTGGTTTTGGTGAAACAGCCAGCCAATTCTAATATATCTAAATCGCCCATGCCTACCTACCTTAGGAGGCATCTAAGGTAAATGAAAGCCTGAACGTATGCACGCATACTGATTGGTAACTTGAGGCCATCTGGTCATATATTTTCTATCTCCTCCCTGAGGTCGCCTCCTCAGCCTCAAAGAGGGAGCATCTGTATGTCTTGCCGACACGCAAGGCATAGCAGGGACAATACTGGTAACCCGTCCCGTAAGCAGCTTCACATTCATAGGGCTAGATTGATTGAGGAGGCAACCTGACCTCGAAAAGGAAGGGATCAATCATGATGACACCTCTTATTGAGGTCTCATTTGTCTGCTCAGCCACGAGCCTAAGCTAAAACTCGACGATTGCTTCCAGGAATGGATCTATCATGATCAACAAAGACTCAGCCTCACCTGTAGTTACCGGTATTACAGTGCAATCTTCCCTGTCAGCATCGATAGATGGATCCGGCCATCCTTGAGCCACACATTCTGCTTGCAACCAACCATGGTCCCTGCTAACTAGTGCCAAAGTCCCCCAATAGTGGATTCAAGCGCTCAGCCCGTGGAGGGCCCCGTACCAGGTAGGTAGGTAAGGTAAGCTGTCGCAAGCTAATTAACAAGGACCTTCTCCTCGTCCCGTCTTCGTCGCTTCTCTTTCCTCTTACAAAACTCTCGTTATCTAAGAGGCTTTCTCCTCGCAGACATATAACACTCTTTGCGCCTAGGACTGAATTGTCGCGAGGTTGTCTTATCTTTTTAATTAGCCAAGAAAGAGACCAACTTATTCAGTCTAGTCTAGTCTTGTCTTCGCTTTCCCCTCCAGATTCCCTCATCTCCAAAAACCTAACAGGTCACTATCTACCCCGCCAAACCTGTCACCATGAGTTGTAAGTTACGAGTGGCTATTCACAGCCGCATCTCTCTCCCCGCTTCGGCAGTTTGGGCTTCACTTCTGGTGCCGTACTCTCAAGCGGTTTGTTATTACTTAAAATCTGTTTCTTAACCTTATTCTTCGCGAACCATTTGCTGACCATGTCCTCCACATGCAGTCGCCGGCATGCTGAACAGGCTTCATGGCCAGCCCGAAAGCTACGATAAGAAGTGCGCAATCTGAACCCCGTCTTCGTATTCAACCACGACACCTCTAGATTCTAACACTTTCTTTCGTCTATAGAGCCAAGTACAGATTCGGCCGAACTCTTGGTGCTGGAACATATGGAGTCGTTCGTGAGGCCGACGGCCCTACTGGCAAGGTTGCCGTGAAGATTATCCTCAAGCGAAACGTCAAGGGAAACGAACAGATGGTCTATGACGAACTCGAGATGCTTCAGAAGCTCAAGCATCCTCATATTGTCAAGTTTGTCGATTGGTTCGAGTCGAGGGTAAGCTCACCCAATTCCCAATTCCCAATCCCCCACTTGGGTCGGGGTTCTTGAATCCCTGGTCCAGTCTCATTGCCCCTCAATTCGTTTTCCACATGCAATATTGTAACTCACCATCTTGTTTTTCTAGGACAAGTTTTACATCGTCACGCAGCTTGCTACTGGCGGTGAGCTCTTCGATCGTATTTGCGAGCAGGGCAAGTTCACTGAAAAGGATGCCGCCGAAACTATCAAGCAAGTTCTGCTTGCGGTCGATTTCCTTCACAAGAACAACATTGTTCACAGAGGTACGATTCTGCACACCAGCCGTCTGCAGCTACTCCGACTCACTCGTTTTCTTTTTCAGATCTCAAGCCCGAAAACCTTCTCTATCTTAGCAAAGATGCGGATTCTGACCTTGTGCTGGCCGATTTTGGTATTGCCAAGATGCTTGATGGAAAGGGCGAGTCTCTCAAGACCATGGCTGGTTCTTTCGGATATGCTGCTCCTGAAGTGATGCGCAAGGAGGGCCACGGAAAGCCTGTGGATATGTGGTCTATGGGTGTAATCACTTATACCTTGCTCTGTGGTTACTCACCTTTCCGAAGCGAGAACCTCCAGGACCTCATCAGGGAGTGCACCGAGAATTCCGTTGTCTTCCACGAGCGATACTGGAAGGATGTTAGCAACGACGCCAAAGACTTCATTCTGCACCTCATTGACCCTCATCCCGACAAGCGTTGGACCAGCGAGGTAAGACATAACTATTGCTATGATAGAACATCTAGGTTGACGTTGCGATACAGGAAGCATTGGGCCACATTTGGCTCACCGGAGAGAACGCCACCGACTACAACTTGTTGCCCGAGATCAAGTCGTTCCGCGCCAGGAGCCGATTCAGGCGAATTATCGAGAAGATCAAGCTTCAGGCCCGTATCGAGAAGCTCAAGGCTATGGAGGAGGACCCCGAGAACTCGGATCTGTCGGCTATTTTCTCCGAAGTCGCCAGAGCAAAGCTCGCCGACGACAAGGAAGAGAGGGAGGTTCTCCGTGTCACCCAGGAGGTCGAAAAGGACGCCAAGCGTCGAAGCTTCCAAGCTTGATAGATAATCTTGGAATTTCTACCAATTGCAGATATATTGCCACGTATTGGACTGCACATCAAAGAGCGACTTTAGTATAATGCCGGGATGGGCGGCAATCTTGGTCTCCGCGAGGACGGAATGGAAGCGACAATATGGATCGGAAAGGAGAGCTGGGTTCGTTCGTATAAAGCGAGTCGGCTTATTGATATGGTTGAAAGCGTTTTTTATTTGGTTTTGGGCAATGCGTTTGGAAGCAAAATAGGTGATAGATTGATTGCCTCAATAACCCAAACGAACTCCAAGTTTGTTACTCAATCGCGCTACGGAGTAGATATATGCTCTATAGAAATGGTATCATCTCAGTTAACGGAAATCCTACATAGCCGCCCTTAATTTTCTGTCCTTAGCCTAAAGATCCAGTCTTTGTTGTACCTATACAAATGGCCTTCCTAACCACGCATCAAGCGTATCCTGAGGACATGTTACATGATTCCTCCTCGTGATGTCATTCAAGTCTTATAAACGTACATGCGTATATGATGAAAAGAACAGCGTGTCCAATTTCATTCTCATAAATATCGATACTACGATGATAAACTGGGTAGTGAGCAGGTGTGTGTTTTAGTTGTCCATGTCTGCTGAGGCACTCTCGCGCAACTCGGCGTATCGACGTGCATCGAATCGCTTGCGCTCCCATCCCTTTGCTCGAAGCCTCTCTATCCGCGCCTGAAGCTCCGGTGAACGAGCTTTGTCGGCATTGGGCGTGGAAGACTTGGGCGAGGCCATGGCCATAGCCCTAGCGGTTGGTGACGGTGGTGCTTCTTCGTCTAGCAGAGTAGTTTCTTGTTGGCCAAGCTCAGTCTCGATAAAGTTGAGGTGGCGGAAGACTTGGCGCTGCAGGCTAGTGAGGAGGGCACTATAGCGATGTACTGATCGAGCATGGCGAAAAGGGTCAAGTTCTGAATCGGCACAAGGCGAGGTCTCGTTCTGTGCCGAGCGATGAGTAAGAATTGATCGAGGAATTTGAGCGGAGGATCGGAGAGGTGCTGATATAGGAGAAGAGTCACTTCCAACAGACTCGGGAGATGTTGAACGAGCGGGCCCTAGAAAGCTACCGAGACCAAGTGTTGGCGAGTCCGGACGGTCTAGAAGCTCCATAGGCACGTCACTGAACGTGACACGCTTCTTCTTGCGCTTGGACACCGGCACGCTTTGGATCGATGAGATAGATGATGCTGGAGATACACCATGAGAGGATGTCCACGTTGATGAAACGTAGGAGCTCACAGAGCTATCGGCAGAGTGGAGACTGGGAAGTGTTGTTGTAGTGCCAGATGGTCTCCGTAGCAAGGCTGGGCCAACGGTCGAGTCTGCTGCGTTGATGAGTGTTGATGCACGTTGATAGTGGTCGCGAGCCTGGTTGAGAAGAGTAGTACGTGCTGGAGCAGCCTGATGAAGTGCACGAGCGAGCATTTCTTGTGAGTTGGCGGCGTAGAAGTGAAGATAGATGAGATATGCTGGCTCCACGATGCTCTGTGTGACGTTAGATTTGTATCTGAGGGCGGAAGATATACGATAACTCACAAAGTCCTTAAGATTATCTAATATCTCACTGCACCGGGTCGCACAAGGACGGTAGCGGCGATTGAGATATTCTCTCTTGACATCAGAAATCACTTTTGACCATTCGGCCAACGTATAAGGCAGAACATGCAGGGTTTCTGATAAAGTCTGGGGAAGCCATTCAGGTGAGTTGGTCTCCGTGACCGAGGCGCGACATGAGTCCTTGCGCGACGACATGGATAGTGATGATGTTCGTGAGGGCCAGGGCGATGAGGTGGCCGTATGAATTGGTTGAGGCAGCAAAGCAGCCATGGTGATGGACAATATCCTGCAGTATAGCCAGCCGCAGGGCTCGTATCCAGCGTCAAACTCGAGGTCTAGAGGCGGAGTGGATGCAAAGGCTGCTCCGGGGGCGTTACAATATAAGAGTCCGGACTGAGAGCGGCGGCGCGCGTGGCGTGGCCAAGGTTTGTGTGGCCAATATGCCAATATGATAGTTTGTCAACTCAGCTCCTCGTGGTCAGTCTTATAAATGAACTGGGACTAGGTATGACAGCAGACTAAAGATTCTGTGACGCGCGACTGTCTTTAATAATCTTCCCTGGCAAGGACGGAGAAAGAGAGACAATTCTGAGTCGTCCCATAAATTGATTGGTAAGACAATAGATGTGTTGATGGACAGCTCCGTGACACGGCGTGTAAGTGAGAGTCGAAAGATATAAGAGCCGAATTGAGGTTGTTGAAACTGAGCTGATAGCGGAGGCAAACACCAAAGAATCTAAAAAAGGTTGACAGGTTTCTGAATATGAAAAGACGAAACAAGACGAAAAATACAAGATCGTGCGATGCTGGTGGTTGCAGGTAGTTAAGAAATCGACTGGAATCCAAGATATCCGAAAGCGGTTGGTGTTGAGCATATAAACGCCACATCGATGAAGCATCTAGCCAGTGCCAAAGTTGTCCAGGTGATGAGCACAAATCAAATATTATAGCGTCGATACTACTCCGTCGTCGGGAATACCGATCTCTGGGTGATGAAGATCACTTCTGGCCTGGGTCTTGTCTTTTGTGTCAGCGGCGCCGAGCTCGTTGCTGGTTGCCAGGCGGTTTCTCAATAGTCCTGGTGGCGACGACGAGTATGATGATGAGTTGTAGGCGCTGGTCTGACACAGCGGGCAATCAAGGTACAGTCTTCAGCCAGAGTGAAGATAGTCGGTAAAAGAGAACAAAGGTCGGCGAGGCGGGCTTGACGTAGAAGAGGTGGGAGTTGGAGTTGAGACAAGACGATCAAAGACTGTCTGTCATACGTTGGCCCCCTAGCCAACAGACACTAATAACACAGAGATAAGTACGGCAGCAACATCATTCAACACCGCTCACATAGGCACACACAACCCGGGGATGACAAGTTCAACCTCAGCACCTGCTTCCACCCTTGTTCGAGGGCACTATTTGGTCTTATTCTCATGGCCAAGTTCGGCTCATAGTGGTGCGCGGCTCGGGTCTAGTTGACATGACACCACTGCAGAGGACTTTCTGCCCTCTTGCTGCTTGTTCCAAACACAGAGAAACCTCAATGAGAAACAGGTAGTGAATTCACGATCTGGCAGAAACCGATTAAGCCAAACTGGGGCTGGAGGTGCCGCGCCAGCTATCTGTCCGCGCGAGACTCAGACCCTCCTATGGGCCGACCCCGGAACCGTCTCTGCTCTTTCCTGTACGTCTGTTCTTCTTCTTCGTCTTCTTCTAAAGTAAACAGGAAACAAACAGGATTAGAAAAATCATATCCTTGAAAAGGAGAGTTCGGTAAATGTTGGGGGTGACGCACCAGTGTGAGTTCTCAACGGGCAGGATGCAGAAAGAAGATAGAAACCGACGGCATACCACCGCACAACACACAGTAAATGCACACCGTAAAAACTGCACTCGCAGTCACTCGGCTTTGTCGGCTTTGTGGCGTGAACGTCAGAACGCCAGTGTCTCGGTTCCAGAATGTCGGTTTCCTGAGAACGTCTCGATAAATAGCAAGATCTCAAAGTTCCATTCACACACCCTTTGCTGCAGGCATATTTGCTAGGTGGCAGCAAGAACTCGCGGCCCCTCCCGCTCGTTGATCGGTTGCAAATGCAAGTTCACCTGATTCAAAGATCATTGGTGGTTGCGGGCAGTGATCTGTTGTGGAGTCTCTGCGTGCGACTTGGTACCTGCGCCACTGGTTAATTGAGGCTCTCAAGGCCGACGCTATTATTGAGGTCTCTCCGCTCTTGTCCTTGTCTTTGCATTTGTTTCATCTTCGGGGTCTCCATTCAAGCCTCTCCGCTCGAGAACGTCGGCTGGAGCCGTAAGCGGGGAGGGCTGGCTGCGGCCTATCTATCTGGCCGTTCATGTCGTAACTGCAGGAGCATTTCTTTGCTCGCGGGATCTGCGTTCTTCATTGTAGCCCGCTCATAGTAACGCTCTCAAAAGCCTTAGGTTTGGAGGCTGGATGCTTTTTGCCCAACTGTGAGACTTAGAGACCCAACTTGTCGATCAAAAGCAGAACAATGTCATGGTAGTGATTGTTGCAGAGAGAAAACAGCGTGGCTGCGCTAGGCAAAGTTACCACACACTCACGATTACGACTGGCACCACGGAATAACGTGTTTCCCTCCAACTTGGATATCCGCAGTCGACAGCAGGTGATCATCCTTTCATGTGAGCAATTGCTTCTATGGTCATTGTCCTTTCAGTTGACACTTAACGCCACGGTCATCATTTCATTTGTTTTTATTGATTTTCGTCACAAATAATCCTATGCCGCCGGATTGCTGGTTGCTGGCTCTTCCGTTCCTGGGGTCTGTTCAATCGCCGCTGGTGTAGTCTCGGGCTTGGCATCCTCCACCTTCTTCTCTGCATCCTTGACTTCATCACCCTTGATGCCGTGAACAACCCGTAGGCCCTCAGCCTGTCTGGTCATCTCGTCGAGCTCCCTCTTGCGTTGCAGCCGGACCTTGATCTCCTTGGCCATATCGGCCATGCTGACAAGAATACCCTCCTTCTCGGGATGCCCTTCCTGGAGTCCCATCTCCTTGATCTTGACCTTGCCCGAATTGACTTCATCTTCACCAAGGAAGATGGCAAATGGCACACCATTCGCATCAGCGGCCTTGAACTGCGCATTCATCTTAGGCTTGACCTTGTAGAGGAACTCGGCCTATCACATTACCATTAGTTTTCTGTTCTGTAGGACACTTGAGGTTATGTATCATGCTCAACTCACTTTGATTCCGGCCTCCCAGAGTTTGGCACACACTGACATGCGCTCCTTTAAGAAGCCCTGTCCGAAAGCCATAACGTAGGCATCAACGTCATTGCTGCGGACGGCGGCGTTCTTCTCGGCAGCCATCTTGGCCTTGGTGATGGAGAAGATCCTGTCGACGCCGAAAGAGATACCGACGCAGGGAATTTGACTCTTGCCAGAGAACATGCCAACGAGGTTATCGTATCGGCCACCAGCGGCCACACTTCCGACACCGACTGTGGGGTCATCAGAGCGGTCATCATCCTCAGATCCCTTCTTGCCCTTCTTCTTGGAGGGCTTAGACTCCGCACTCTCCTGTCCAGGTGTGGCCTCGGGAGCAGAGCCCTGAGTAACAACCTCATAGATGAGACCAGTATAGTAGTCGAGACCTCGAGCCAAGCTGAGGTCGAAAGACACTCTATCCAGGCAATCGAAAGCCTCGAGGTACTCAAACAATAGGGTTAGGTCCTCCATACCCTTCTTCATAGACTCGTTCGCGGCCAGGCTCTCGGTGCTCTGCAGCTTCTCCAGAAGATCCTTCTTACCCTTAAGGACAACCCACTCTCCAATTCGGTCAGCGACCTCGCCATCAAGTCCCTTTTCCTCGGTCATTTCTTTTCGTACATCAGCCCAGGGCAGCTTGTCGAGCTTGTCGACGGCTGAAGAGATGGTGCGGATCTTGTCTTCGGGCACTCCACAAACTTGGAAGATACCGTCGAGAATCTTTCTGTGGTTCAGCTTTATTGTGTATCCGCCGTTCCAACCGAGTCCCTCAAAGACTTCTGTAATAATACGGATGACTTCGGCGTCAGGCAGCATGGGGTCGTAAGTGCCAGCAATATCGAAGTCGCATTGGTAGAATTCTCGCATACGACCCTTTGTCATGGCAGGCTGATCTCTACGGTAGACCTTGGCAATGTGGTATCGCTTGATGTTCTGGATTTGCTTGTTCATGGCGAGGAAGCGGGCAAATGGCACTGTCAAGTCATATCGCAGAGAACAGATCTCACCGCCTTGATCAGCGAGATCATAGATAAGCTTGCTGTCCTCTCCATATTTGCCGGCAAGAATCTCTCGGAGCTCGAAAACGGGGGTATCGATTGTGACTCCTCCGTGACGCTTGAAGACTTGGGTGATGGTGTTGAATATGTGGTCACGAATGACCATATCCTTGCCCTCCCCTCGAATGACGTTAGGGAACAGTTATTGTGATATGATTAATCATACTACTTACAATCCTTTGTGCCCTTGGGGGTCTTGAGCTCGAATTTGTTCTTGGGCGCCATTTCGAGTGATGTGGGAGACTTCTCGAAGGTGGGGTTGAAAGATGAGGAAGTGGAAGAGGAAGCGTAGCGGGGCAGAGAAAAGCCTGTGATGGAGGGGTCAAGGCTCCTGAGGGACCTTGAATAACGGGTAAGAGCAGGACAGAAAGGGGGACACTGGCTTGCAGGTGCGAATGTCAGTGGTCTTGCCGCAGTTGTCAAAGTTGATCTGACCAAAGACAATTTGGCTGGGCCTAGCCTTGGCCTCATCTTTATATGGTTTAATGGAAGGACGTGAGGTCCTCAAAGCAAATTGAAGCTTTGGAATCCACTTCAAAAATGCCAATGCTCATCATACGGACGACGGCGGGATATGCGTCACACCAAAGATCCAATTGCCCATAAAAACTTTGCAGCAAGAGAATCTAAGCACTATTTCAAATTGTTAGTGGGGCCTCAACTAGGTACCTAGGTAGCTATGGACTCTATAAAGCTTGTGAGACCTGAGTCATCATAAGAACTACCTAGGCCTCACCTAAACTTATGTATAACTGTTGGTATTTCTTAACTGACATCAGCCCCATAAGTTTTAAGTTGAGGGAGAGGATGCGCTGTAATTGGCCATTGAGTTAGTGGGAACATCCAAAGTTGTAAACACCATGTATGTACCTTATGATATTTGATCTTCAGCTTGCACTCATGGTTGTATAACAGATCTCTTATATCTGAATCTTGATGTTGTATGGACTGGTTTATATGAATCCTTGTATAAACTATGATATAATGAAAGATGCTGGGGATTTACCTCGCTGACCTGAAACTCAGAAATGATGGGGACGGTTATCGAATCTATCAGATAGTACTACATAGTAAGAATGTGTTTGATATAATGTTCCAATGCCCTCTTGCTACGTAATAGGGAATTTGTATCTCCATGAGACATAGAATAAGATTATAGATGGCATCTGTGCTACGCTTTCAAACGAGAGGAGTCAAGATGCGACATCTGACATGACCACCAACTCGGGATTTGGATTCAATCCGAGCCCGATCAGAGATGAAAGCAAGCTGACGCTATTGGTTGGCGCTAGAGGATATCCAAGTCCATGATGCAGCTACCCGTGGCGGTTATGACTTTGAGTTGGTGCTTCAATGAGAGGCCCATTCATCGTATTACCTAGGGATGTTTTTTTTGCGCAGTTAGATGTATACCTACCTAGGCAGGTAGATAGGTAGCTAACTATCCTCTAACTTGACTATATTTCCGAAACGTGGTTTTTAATGACGGAATTGGTTGGCTTGCTGACAGACAAGGGTTAATGATGAAAAATAAGCACAAGGTCAAACCCCATCTCAAACACAAAGCGTGACTCGATACTACTGGGTTTCTTCCATCATGGAGCCATCTCAGCCTCAATCGTCAATTTAAGGTCATATTGCGAACCATCACTCTAATGTTTGCTAGTGTCGTATCTCGTATTGACGACTTCCCATTTGGTACATAGGGGCCTGGCCTGTAACGTTAGTAGATACTAGGTAGGTACTTTCTTCTTTCCATTGACGCCTGCCTGCCCTAGTACATAGTATCTCGGTAGCTATTTCTATCGTTTAATCATCGAGTTTACTATTGACGCATATCCTTTTGTTTTTACTCTCCCTATGTTTGCGCAGATGCGTATACACTCTCTGACATCCATTTACTAATGGCTGCTCATTCAATTATCCTGCCATCCACTTCTACCTCTGTTTATAACATTTCACGTCAGAGCCTCCGTTCCCATCCGCAATCATGGCTATCGATCATGAGACCACAAACGAGAAGCCTGTTGGCTCTTGTTCTTCGAGTCCTCCGGGTACAAAGGAGGACGAATTGCAAGTCAATACAAAGGTCCGACCTGAGAGAACAGCCGCGTTCCAGGATTACTTGGTAAGCAGTGCCACCTTGGGCGTAACTGATTGCCACCTTTAACATATTTTTAGCGAATCTTTTCATATGCAACAAAATGGGATCTCGTTGCGTATGTTGCCGGCTTTTTGGCTAGTGTCGGCGCTGGAATCGTATGTTGTCCAACACTCACGTTCCTGAAATATCTAGGTAAAGTAGTTATGACGAAAGCTAACGCCATCAGACATTGCCACTCATGAATGTGGTTTTTGGTAAATATTCTCAAATCCCTTGGCCCAGAAATGACACTAACGTCGAATAGGCCAGTTTGTTGGTAATTTCACTGACTATTTTCTTCCCGGAAGCACAACGTCTCGAAGTGATTTTAACAGGAGCATTGACAAATTGGCTCTATATATGTTCGCCTTATTTCTAGGCCGGTTTGTGCTGAATACTATCAACAAGGTATGTCTAGTTTCAATTCGTAAATGTCCATGTTCTGACCACTTTCTAGTTCGTCTTTCGAATGATAGGCATCAGACTGTCCTCAGCTATCCGACTTCACTACCTACAAAGACTGTTCGGTCAATCTATCCATGTTCTCGATTCAATGCCTCCAGGGTATGCCACCGGTACCATTACTTCTACAGCCAATGTCCTGCAGCTAGGCATATCGGAGAAGCTGGGAATCTTTGTAGAATACAATTCTACTGTTGTTGCTGCGATTATTGTGGCATTTGTCAAGAACTGGTCCCTTACACTTGTCACATCCTCAATAATACTCTATCTTTTCCTAGTTCTGGGCATATTCTTGCCCATGATCCTTAAGGTCAATGCTCGAATGACCAAGGCAGAAGGAAGAGCCGGTGCAGTCGCCAGCGAAGCTTTGGCGAGTATAAGAATGGTGGCTGCATGTGGAGCTGAGTCAAGAATCGCTGAAAGATATGCCACTTTTGTAGAAGAAACCAGACAACATGGCAGACTTCTCTCTCCCCTTATCGGCGGACAACTTGGCTTAATAGTGAGTCCCCAGGATGTCAACAGATGCGGTTCGTGTTACTAAACCATGCACTTAGTTCTTTGGACTGTACTCTGGTTTCGCCTTATGCTTTTGGTATGGCGCCAAATCTTTTTCAGAAGGACGACTGGATAATGTGGGCGATGTTCTTGTGTGAGTTGACTTGTGATACAATATCATCATATGCTGACAGCTTCAGCGTGTTGCTTTCTGTCATGATCGTTGTCCTTTCCCTGGAACGTACATCTACGCCGTTGCTAGCCGTTGGAAAAGCCACAGTTGCAGCTTGTGAATTCTTCGTTGTCATAGACGCACCGCAACCCTTAAAAGGTCACCTGAAGGAGCCAGATGTATCATCGACACAAGACATCGTTTTCGAAAATGTTACCTTTGCATACCCAAGTCGACCACATGTACAGGTACTAGATGATCTGAATCTACGCATTGAAGCCGGCAAAATCAACGCCGTGGTAGGACCATCGGGCTCTGGTAAGAGTACAATCGTTGGACTCATTCAGAGATGGTATACGTTACAGGATCATCATGTTTTGGCCAAAGTCATTGAAAAAGAGAAGAAAGGCGACAAGAAGAACAAGAAAGATGAGAGCGACGAGGACGGTGACGCAGAAGTTTCAACTGGAACAAACCCTGAAGAATCTGGACCTGCTATCCAAGTTGGTGGAAGAATCTCAACTTCAGGTCAACTCCTGGACGATATCGAGTTGAAATGGTGGAGATCTCAGATTGGACTTGTTCAGCAGGAGCCGTTCCTCTTCAACGACACAATTTACAAGAATGTTGCCTATGGCTTAATTGGAACTCGATGGGAGGATGAGACCGAGGACAAGAAAAGAGACTTGGTTAAGGAGGCATGTCGAGAAGCCTTTGCCGATGAGTTCATTGACAAACTACCTGATGGCTTGGACACACTCGTCGGTGATAGTGGGGCTAAGCTCTCTGGCGGGCAGCGACAGAGGCTGGCTATCGCGAGATCGATTGTACGAAAGCCAAGTATTCTAATTTTAGATGAAGCTACCAGCGCGATTGATGTTCGTGGGGAACGGATTGTTCAAGCAGCCCTTGATCGAGTTGCCCAGAACCGGACTACTATCACTATAGCCCATCGACTATCCACTATCAAGAAAGCAGACCGCATTATTGTCTTGAAAAAAGGAAAGGTCGTGGAATCAGGGACGCACGGCAGTCTCATTACGGTCGACGGTGGCGTCTACTCTGGCCTTGTCCATGCCCAGTCCCTATCACTTGGAGAACCAACTGAGGCTGGATGCAATCCTGCTGAAATTGAAGACAAGCCAACATTGGCTAATGTCACGAGTATTGCAGCTTCTGAGGCTGACATGACAGCAGAAGCTCCCAAGGATAAGGCACGAAACTTCTTCACAAGCTTTGGTCGGCTATTCTATGAGTCGAGGAGTGTCTGGCCAGCGTTCTTTCTGACCCTTTTCGCCGGTGCCTGTGTCGGAGCTGGTGTACCAATACAAGCTTATATCTTTGGACAGGTCATTAGTTCATTTAACACTATAAGAACCGAATCGGAATTGGGTCAGAGTAGCTTTTGGTCTACTATGTTCGTTGTTCTTGCCCTGGGTATTGGGATTAGCTACTTCGTCGTGGTCTTCATCGCAACCCGGATGTCCGCAAGGATAAGAGCCAAGTATCAACAGCAGTACTTCGACGCTGTGATGTTTCAGAAGACATCATTCTTCGATCATGAAGATCACTCTCATGGAACTATGACATCACGCCTTGGACAAGACCCCAAGCAACTGGAGGAGTTGATGGGGTTGAACATGGCCAGTGTCTTCGTTGCCCTCTTTAATGTGCTGGGCGCGATATCTATTGCGTTTGCATTCGCATGGAAGCTAGCCCTTGTCTCATGCTGCGTCGTATTGCCCGTAATGATCGTCTCGGCATACTGGCGCTTTAGATATGAGCTGGCTTTTGAGAAGATGAACAACGATGTCTTTGCGGAAAGCTCCAAGTTTGCATCAGAGTCAATTGGAGCTTTTAGAACCGTAACATCTTTGACACTTGAGGAATCCATCTGCCAGAGATATCAGAAGCTGCTCAACGAGCACGTTGTCTCATCATGCAAGAAGGCCAGATGGGTGAGTATCCTCTTTGGCTTTTCTGATAGCGCCAGCATGGCATGTCAGGCTTTAAATTTCTGGTGGGGAGGCAGGCTTCTTTCCTCACATGAAATCAGCCTTGTTGCCTTTTTTGTATGTTTCAGTAAGTTAAAGCTTTCATCTGCGTCTGCATTGACAACTGTAGGGGGTATACCATATACCACACAAACTTTCTCCTGGACGTCACTCTTTTCCGCTCTTGCTGACATATTCGCAGTGGGAATCCAGAATGGAAGTGAATCCGCCGGCCAATCTCTCAGCTTTGGACCTAATACGGCGATCGCTTCAGCAGCTGCGAACCGTATTCTTAACATGAGAGATAGCAGACCTCGCGACAAGGTCTCTACCTCACAAGAAATTCCAGACACTGACGGTGGAATGTCGATTGAGTTGGACAGCATCTACTTCAAGTATCCGACTCGAAGTACATCCGTATTCAAGGGGCTGAGCCTGAAGATCGAAAAGGGACAAGTTGCTGGTCTTGTTGGCTCATCTGGCTGTGGCAAGACCTCCATTGTGTCCTTGATGGAAAGGTAAGACACCTTTGGTATCTATAATATCGAGACTAAAAGAAACAGGTTCTATGACCTAGATAAAGGACGAATACTGCTGAACGGTAAAGATGCTACCGGCATTAACTTGTATGAGTATCGAAAGTACTTTTCTCTTGTTGCGCAGGAGGCTACTTTATTCCAGGGGACGATTCGAGATAATATTCTACTTGGAGTCGACCCCTCGACTGTTACAGATGAGCAACTACACCAAGCGTGTCGCGATGCATCAATACATGATTTCATCGTCTCTCTACCAGAAGGTTACAATACGAATATCGGATCACGTGGTGTATCACTTTCGGGTGGTCAGAAACAGCGCGTGGCGATTGCTCGCGCTTTGATTCGCGACCCTAAAGTCCTTCTACTCGATGAAGCCACAAGCTCACTTGATTCAGAGAGCGAAAAGCTGGTGCAGTCGGCGCTCGAAAGAGCCAGCAAGGGACGCACGATGCTTGTGGTAGCACATCGACTGGCCACAGTGCAGAATGCGGATGTTATTTTTGTGTTGGGAGAAGGTCAGCTGTTGGAGCAAGGTAGTCATACAGAGTTGCTAAAGAAGCGGGGCGTCTACTGGCACATGGTGAGTCCTCTTGTTAATAAGAAGTGTGGTGGTTGAGGTGCTAACTACTTCACAGTGTCAAAGCCAAGCCTTGGATCGTTAGAATAGTTTATGAATGTCTATACAACTGAGGACAATCGCTCCCACCAAAACATATTAACAGCAAAATTTCAAACGCCCAGTTGTTCTCTCATCTATCATACCCTGAGCCTTCAAATTCGAAGGATAGGACGCGCATACAACAGAGTCCTAGTAGTTCAGCTCCCTGTTTCTATTTAGATAATGTCTTGGATGTCTAAAAAGTGTCATGAACGAATCAAACCGCAAAAATGTAAATCAAAAGACGAGATGTATAAAAGCATCACGCCTTGCCAGTCCACATATCGTCAATCTCTTGAAGAATGTGCTGGGCATGGGTCATGACAAAATCATGACTGCCTGGCAGAATTCGCCAGCGCACATGATGCTCACCGCCCACAAGCGATAGTGCATCCCGGCGGTAGTCATCAGGGTTGATGATCTCGTCAGATTTGGCCAGCAAAATAGCCGTAGTGCCAGGAGCACGCTTGCACAACTTGGCCCAGGCATCATGCTGATCCGTCAGGGGAGCAAAGCGAATGCTCGACATGAAAGCTGGGACAAAACCATGGTGGTGAGTTACCATCCAGCGCACATACTCCATAACACGCTGCTCCAAAGGCGTCACAGCTTCACCAGACGCTGGGACCACTTCTGCCTCGGCGACGTTGAGAGGCGGTGTGGTAACAGACTCGATGGGGGTCTTGGGAGGCGGTTTGGCTGAGGCAGCAATAGGGGTCTGGAGGCGACGGCGAGTAGCAACAGCCAAAATGCGCTCAGGGACAAGACCAGAGACGAAGAGGAAGCGTGAGACACGGCCAAAAGAGGCAGCACGAATGAGTCCGGCGGGAGCTAGTAGAACAAGATCGCGCACGAGCCGTGGGAAGGTGTTTGCAAAGTGAACAGCAATACCGCCGCCCAGAGAGTAGCCTACAAGGCGGAAGCCATTTGTGCCAGTCCATGCGAGGGGGCTGGATGCCAGGACAAGAAGCATCTGAGAGACGTATAGACGGGCATCATGGGGAATGTCGGCAACACCGTCTGAGAAGCCACGTCCAAAAAGATCCTTAAAAGAAATCAGTTGAGATGTGTAGACTGAGTGATGGAGAGGCTTACAAAGAGCATCACACGATAGCCTCGCTTGGCCAGGGCGAGAGCTATAGGCGCGAGAGTGATACAGGGCGTGCTTATGCCATGAATGAACAAAACTTTTTCACCGTCCTCAGGACCAAACTCGTAGGCGCGAATACTTCCATACTACGGCAATAGTTAGCATATCTCTGCCTATGAGAGGATGAGACAGTGGCCTACTGGAGTGACAACATCTCGAGCACCGGGGAACTGATCTGGTTGGTACACGAGGTTCTTCAACTTATCAGCGTTGGTCTTATCATAGACGCCTGTCTTGAGCGGGTTGCTAATCGTTCTTGGGCGAACAGGATAAAGCAGTGCGCGGGCGATGACAAGAAATGCGATGGTTGAGAAGACGGTCGTCGTTACCACGAGGGCAACTGATGTATCTTGAGGTGCCATTTCCGTACCGTAGACAGGAAATCAAATTGTGAGGGAGGTTGGAGCAGAAGTTGAAGAGCGGGAGAGAAAGGGTCAACACTTGTTCCGCCACGTTTGCTGTTGTGTATCACGCCTAAGTAAATGATGCAGCCACAATAATCAAACGGAAACCTCTAGCATGTGGATGATGCCACTTTCAACTTTTGTGAGCAATAAGAAAGATCAGCAGGCAAGAGCTGTGATCGACAGGAACAAGAAAATGAAACAGAATACTTAGACATGTATGACAGGATTGAGGGATAACGTCACGTCTTGCGTCTATTTGGGTACAGTAACCTAAGGTAAGGTAAGTTAGCTTCCGACCGGTTGGGCCGGAACCCGGGGGTTAAAAATATCCACCCGGACCAAACCTAGAGCTTCAGGCGGGCTACAGAACACCCGGAATAGTTCATGTAAGATTAAGTTAGGATGTCTAAAGATTAGAATAATTTACCTAAGTCTAAATGCCTAAATATTTATGTCAATATGATCTTAGTGCCCTGATTATTTTCTGATCCTCCTGAGTTTGTATTCCTATCATTCTGTTCATCTGAATAACATTTTATGCTGCAATTGGAAAGCGAAAAATATTCCTTTTAGAATAAAACATTCTTTTATCATAAAGTAATGGGTGGCCAAAGCCCCGAGTGCATGGCCATCTATCTTTTGAGAACGCAGATCTTGCGGTAAAGGCACAGCAGAGAAGTTCTTTATCGAGACAAGGAATCAGATGGAAACAGACACCCTTGATCGTAGCCGCTGGGGCATGTGGTGATGAAATTATTGAGATACTCTTGGGATTGGTGAATTGCTTCGATATATGTCGTTAACTCTAGCCTCGATTTGTTAAATACAAGGATATTGCTATCCCAGCCCAACTGCCTGTGCAACATTACCTAATTGCCGTAGTAAAACACATAAATTTTCTACAATCGCTGGGGCCATCCCGCTCGCTCCTCCAAAATTGGCTTGAAGAATATCATAGGCAGACTCGCAGACTTGCCTTGGATTCTCAATTATTGATGCCTCAGACGCTCCATTGTGTTTATTTGGCCCGCGAATGACTGGCACGCCTTGTCCCGTCGTGATATACTGCTGAACACTCATCGATTCTGGGCCGTCAATATAGATCTTTTCATGACGAAAAGAGATATCTTGTTGATTTCCAGCCTTTTTGATCACCCCATACGTCCAGAGGGCCAGAACAGAATGATTTACTGCCACAGCGTAGAAGTTCTTCAGCTGAGCCGACGGAAAGAGCTTGGCGAATCGGAGAACTTGGCCAGCATGCCATATCGCTGCACGAGAGTCGACGCTTTCAACCCATTGCTGGAGGATAGGAAATGTTCGATGAGCCTGCTCATCCCCCTCCTTGCCCGCAAAGAGCTGCAAATCGTCCATGGATATATGCAATGCCATCATAAGTTGATTGAGTAAAAGGCGTTCTTGGGCTGTGATCTCTGGCCAGTTCATCGTTGTGGTCTTAAAAGTTTGCAAGTCTTGGAGGAGTTGGTTACGCCGTGCAGCTAGCAATGAACCCGAGCCTCCATAAGCATCCTGAACATAAGAGCGTGTCCGAAATGATGAACAGAGATTTCTGTACTCGAGAATCAGCAAGGAAAAAGCTTGGAGGTAAATTGCAGCTGAGAGCTGCACATCTACACGGTGCCGATTCTCCGCGAGCAGATTAAGATTGCGGAACAAGTCCCCAACAGATGGAGCCCGCTTCACATGTCCAGCTTCTCGTCTTAAATATGCATCTTTCCAGTCCTTCGCTGTTTTAGCGTACCACAATTCTTTTGATGAAGGAAGAGGAAGCGTCAATTCAGCGTATGACATCGTGGGATTTGTTAAAGCTGTCATGGACTGCTGGCTGTCTCGAAGAAAAAGATGAAAGACAAAGCTGTTTTTGTTGGAGTTAACATCGGGATGAATGAAATGCGAGTATCGAGATGAATGCCTACCGTTTCCACTTCTCCATCTCGACCCACGCCCTCCATTTCTGCTCGAGATTGGCACCCTCGTCGACAGGGGTTACTGAAAGCATGGGATATGAAGACCGTTGAAACTTGCCCCGATATCGCATCATCTGTAACTTATTTAGTAAAGCCACATTAATGAGCCCTTTCTCAATGCATTATCGTACCGTAACCGGGATGTTCACATGACTCTCTGCAATTTCTTTTTTGCGACGGTTTCCGCTCCATAACCCGGTGTCTTGACCAAGAACGATAGCTTGGATAAGACCTAGGTTAAGAATTGCTTCATTGTTTTCTTCAAACTGGAAAAGTCAGGTCAGTTATTTCGCAAAGTTATATGTATCAGCACATACTCGTCTGGGCATAACAAGTCCTAGACAAGTGTTAGTAAATCCGCATAATTTGCACGTCCAGAGCATTCAAAATTCACTTATAGACTCTTGAAGAGCATAGCCAAATTTGCGTAGCGTGGGTATCGGCGTCAGAACAGCACCTGCTGCTGCCGCTCCGGCAAGCCACTCTCCTTCTTGCTGATTCAACTTAAATGTGGGAATATGTATGTAGTCCGAGACCTGGTTGGTGTGGGAGTTGAGAAAGACATGTAACATGATATCCAAGAGGTCTGCTGAAGGAAATGACCCCGAGATACGACTCGACATGGCATCAGGTTGGCAAGCACCCAAGACAAGTGCTAACACGCCATCGCGGGCGGCACAGTCTAGCTTCTGGTCAACAACTCTTCTAAGGCTCCCTTTTGATGCCTGAGCTTGTATGTTTGCCACGTCTCTTTTAGAAACCGGCAGGTTCCCCTGTTCGCCGAAGGCATTGTCCTTTGCTACAGGATCCCACCGCCACGGGGATACATCCCAGGCCGTGACAAGACTCTGTCGCATATGGGCCATGTCAACAGGGCTATCTGTTTTGGGTGTCTCTTCCTGAACTGGTGCTGTATTACTGACTCCATTCCAATGATCAAGAAGCCCAAAGTCTATATCAGAGAGTTCCATTGTGCTGTCATCACAAAAGTCCAAGATAGCGATGCCTTGGTTCTCTGGAATCCTAGACGATTGGCCATACTGTTGCTCGTATAGGACATCCCTGAGGAAGTCGCAAAAAGGGAGCTGGTCTGCCCCAGCTTCAGATCCAGGGGGCAGATCGTCTGTGTTGGAGGCGACTGACCCAGGCTGTGCTTGGAATTGAGAATTCTGTCCATACAGCGACGCTTGATTAGTGGGATAAGATGTCGGGGTGGGAAACCGGATTGGTGAGCATTCGGCGGAGCCGTTGCTACTATCATGCTCATCATCAACTGGTGTATCGGAACGAGCACTGGTAGATAAATGGACCAGGTTCATGGCTGCTGCGGAGCTTGCCTCGGCCGAGACGCAAGTCAAACCGCGGCGAACACATCGTTGGCAAGGTTTCTCCTCTTGACATTTGACTCTTGCTGCGGCGCAGGTTTTACAAGCATGGCTGACCCGGCCAGTGTTGAGGGAAGTAGTTCGCCGTCGCTTTGAGCCCGTATTTGAGTGGTTAGTTTCATGCCTTTTCTTCAAATCCGCGCGCGCAAATGTCTTTCCGCAAATTGAACACGCAAACCTCCTACCCAGAGTGTGGGATTGAATATGGCGTTGTAGATGCTTTTTTAGAGCAGTCAGCAAAATGAATATGTACACAGCGATGGAGGCTTTACCTCTGGTCTAGTATACCGCTTTAAGCAGTGCCCGCAGGCGTAGAGCGCAAGACCCTTTTCTGGTTTGGCATTGGACGGGACAATGCTTGCGGCGTCTGTTGAAGATGACGATGGTGCAGGTGGAGGTGGGTATGACTGAGAGGCATACACCGAGTTTGGATCTGAGTGAAACGGATCAATGTTGTGAGAGAGACTGGAGGAAGAAGGCGAAGGACCAGCCATTGCACTGCTCAATCGAATCTCTGGCAGGCGTGAAAAGGCCTGTAACGCTTGGGATTATGGCATTGATTGGATGAATGGGTAAAGAGATGGAGAGAATGCGATGCGAGCGAGAGATGCAGATGTGTAAGTGTTAAGTGCAAGTGCAAGTGCAGATGAATGGCAGTTGTTGTAGAGACGGATTTAAAGCGCCGGAAATAAGAAGGGCTGAGGCTGGGAACAAATGATTGGTCGACCGTGTGAATAAGAGTGTAAAATCTTATAAGAGAGAGAGAAAAAAGGTGCATGACAAGGATCAGTGACAGCGAGTTGCAGTTGGTAGGTAAATCTTCAACGTTTTAATGGGGAATGCCTCCATGCTATGATTGGGTCCTACCTCTTTCTGGTCAAACTCCGGCATCGACATCGGAGCTAATTAGCCTACCGAGTCCAATAGTCAAAGCTCTAAACCACTATCATGGGCTGCTATATCAGAACTTGGGCTACGCCCGATGTCGTCGTCAGCAGCTGTCGAGTGGCCAGGGTCTGATATGGGGAGGGCATATTCCGCAACTAGCTAAGAAAATGAGAGCATACGTAGTCAACTCCATATTCAAGGGAGCCATCATGAAACTATTACGTCTTGTCCTAGCTGTGTACGTCTTCCTTTCTCCAATCCTGCACCGCACACAGACCCTTACCTGATCGCGATGCTAAGAGGAGATTCGCAATCGTCTGAAACACCAACGCTAGCACCTCACCTCAAGCCGACTCAGCCGTGCCAAGACAACTCTTGACCTCGCCAGGTTCTTCATCCTGTCTTGGACCTGCATACACATAAGCTCACCAATGTCTGATGGCGTCAACAGCGCTGGTGCTATTGGTGTAAAATAGATCAACCATCATGAGCCGCGAATGCCTCATTTTATCAGTCCACGTAATGCAGACAGTAGCTGCGTTTGCCACTCTTCAATTTGGGCAACAGGTCTCGTGGTGCCTGTATTAGTCTCCTTTAAAATTGAAAAGTCATTAACTTCATGGTAGACCATCTTGAGTTGGTATATCAAATCAGAATATGCTTCTTGGCTTTGTGCAGTCTTGATTGCTTCGCTTCAATTCAGGCATGAGTTCTCTCACGCTTGACTTCATATCCTGTTCAGCTTGAATTCCATTGCCGAATCCTGTACAGACAAGAGTGAGAGCACTCCAGAATAGCCTCCGATTACGGCGTCCGTACTGGAGCGCAGAACAAGTCCTTTTAGGTGGCTCTGCAGCGAGTTTCCATATGACAAGGCACCTTTCTTCGCAATAACTTGCCTGAATAACTGCCAATGGTCGATCCTGTGACTTTAGCTCATGCATGAAAACAAGTCTAATTGAGCTAAGTTCCCGCGTACGTTTTACCATCGTCAAAAGGGTTTGATACCAAGGGAGAAAACGTTATCAAGCCCAAGCTAACGTTAGGTAACTTTAATCTTTTCGCCTCAGTACGTTATCGTAAGTACTTTACATGCAGGTACGTAGGAAAACTCTACATTTAACAACGGCCCATGCTGTCAGTGGATTCTGACCTCTCTAACAAATAGTACGTGGCAATACTTATCACCACTCCTCATGTATGTCCTAGGCATTATGACTCAATCACTGGGAGCTCTGGACAAGCCTTTCAATCGACGGGTATTACTTTATAGATATGCACTTGCTGTTAGATATAACGCATTAGTTCGAGTAGATACACCTCTTGAAGCGTAAAGTCTCAATGGCGGGCCACAGCTGTGTTGTACTTCACTCTTACTAACTGACTGATAATCCTATTTGACTGTATCTAGCCATCTTTTAACGCCATAAAGCAGAAATGCATTTATGTAGATAGATCATTCAATAGTTAGGGTGCGTCCACTCCTGTAATACTCATGATTGCTCAAATTAGGGGGCCGTGAAAACTTCTCATGATATTCAAAACCAATACTTGGATACAGACAGGCGCGATATTCTTTGTAAGTTTAATATAGCTTGGCTCAACTCATGAAGTGATGGTTTTCAATTAAACCGTCGGCCATGTCTGTAAAGCGGAAAGCAAAAGAGGAACTATTATGCCTGAAATACCGCCCAGGATTACATGATCTTTCCTTGGCAAGCAGAGATGATGGATTGATATAGAGTACCTTGAAGAGCTTCATAATGTGAGTATAAGAACGGGCTTATCTGAACAAGAACTGGATAATTTTACATTGAGCAACGCCTGCCTGGGCACTGTACTATAGTAAACTCTTCCAAAAAATCTATGCATAACTCGGAAAGCCGGTGTCTATCTGCCCCCTATGCCATTTCATATCCTGCCCAGAACCTGAGCGAGTTTCAAATTGCAGAACTGGTGGGCTTTGCACCAGGCTGTACCACTCGAGGCAATATGCCTTCCACGCCAGATAAGCTGAACCACGCTTAATCAAACGACCAAGGCAACACGGGAGCTTCATACAAGTTAAACAACCGGTCATATATGCAAGAAGTCAATTGACAGGTAACACTTGCGGATCAGGAATGACCGAACGCCTGCGGAGTGTTTGGAATGGCTGGTTTGGCTTGAGATATATAGAAACGACATACTCTCAACTTGATTCGAGGGCTTCACGAAGGCATAGCAAAACGACTTTCTTTAACGATGAATAGAAAAAGTGATGTTACTCTCCTCCTTTTCTTTTACACTTTTATCTTACTTATTTTCTTGTAGCAGACAATGACTTACCGGCTCCAGAACGGTTCATCTTCGATACCCGACTCAATGATGAGATACCCGAGACTGTCCTCTCTACGCATACGTCACTCAGGAATACTAGTTGATCTTGAATGTGATAGGGATATCACGACATACAAACGACATATCACCAACTCTCCAGGACTTAGTGTCCCTGGCGGTTCAGTACTTCGATTCGTCGACTTTCCACCAGGAAAATCAGCCATGCATAGGCTTTGAGCATAGACTACGGCATTATACTCGAGGAGGGGATGAAATTAGCGCCCGACTCGGGAGAGAGTCGTGTGATGAAGCGAGGGGATGTGGCAATTCAACGTGGGACAAAGCATCAATGGGTCAACACAAATGAGGAGAAACGGGCTCGGATGGTGTTTGTCCTTCAGGAGCGCAAGCCCTTGACAGTGAATGGAGTCCCATTAGAGGAGGAACTGGGCAGTTTGGGTGATGAGCTGAGACCTTCGAGGGCATTGCGAGTCTTGAAAACTCTATGCTATATGAAAAAGGGGTATTTGAAAAAATGTTGACATTTCCTGGGGTAATTAATGGCTGTGCCCAGTTAATAAGACGATATTGATTACCTGAGCGGCGATAATTAGGAGGTAGTTAAGGGTCCAGATCTAACCAGGCTGCCTTGCAATATAAAGTGTCCACCTGATAAACAGTTAGCGCGTGAGTACCTGGGTGATGCAAGGTGATCGCGTGGGCGAAGGTGCCCAAGGAGTGCCTCCGGAGAGCCCCACTTCTTCGGGGCGGCAGCCCCTCAGATGAGACGGAACTGCCGCAGCCCAGTCCTAGCCAAGCCTACCTACCTTGCCTACGAAGGGCTTTGGAGGTTTCTCCAACCGACAACTAACTTTCCATAACCCCCGATCAACAGATAAATCGATCCGACCTGACTCGAACCACTTCCAGGAGGATACTCCTTTCATTACTTTAATAGAACATATTTTCATCATCTTGATTCCTTTCCTAAGGTTCGCCCATTCCTACTGCATCTCCGAAACCTAGCTCGAGATCCTGGCTCTCATACATCATGCGAGTTTACTTTGAACCAACCATTTTCTAATCGCATTCAATATAGGCACAAGGAACACCGCCACCATCAAACACCGCATTCCAACTTTAAAATATATTTATACTTATATATTTTTCTTGTTTATCTGCGCATTCCTCAAACCAAATCAACTAACGAATCGCTCTCCTCTCGACCAAATTCAACGCCTCATGCCGTGTTAGAGAAGGGCTACACCTTCGCCCAATATCCCCCATTTTTGATAGCTCTGCTTCTATGAGCCACAATGGCCAGCCCTTTGGGTGCCCTAGGCCAATTTGCCTCCGAAGCAGCACGAGACTACGGCGCTCTTGTGTCTAGCAGCTCTCAGAGCTCCCATTCCCTCAATAGCGATGAGGCCCAACACAACGAAAGCGGCCAAGGCCAAAGCCAACCTCAAGATAACGAACAAAACCTAATATGCCACTGGCGAACCCCCCGATTTAGCGACCAAGGATGCTCGCGGTTCTACGACTGTCCAACGCACACCGTCGAGCGGAGTTTATCAGAGGACCGTTCTGGAGACCAAGAATCCATTCATAACTCCCTTACGCCCGAGAGACCTCATACCGATAACGAACAAGACCAGTCTGGCGAACAACTTTCTCGCTTCTCGGACCAAGAACTTGCGCAATTTGGAATCAATAGAAATAATGCTCAGGCCGCACCCACCGACGAAGCGGACGATGGCAGAGATGCTGCCTCTATTGCAACTAACGCTTTACCAAGCCAACAAGAGTCGGGCTCCGCAGCTGCCCAGGAACCGGAACAACCTTCATCAGATAGGCAGAATACACGTCCAACCAATACATGGAACGATCCATTCAGTACCCGGCCTGGGCAACTCGGCTCTTCCAGTGCTGACCTCCAAACAGCTACAACTAGGTCCAGGCCAGATTCAAACGTAACAAATCCTCAAGCGCCCCAACGAACTTACACAACCCCATCGAGAGAGAGGATGGATGCGCCGCTGCCATCATTAATGCCCTTAGAACAATCGCTTCCACCTCTGCCGCGATCTGCTCGTCAGTCGATATCTTCAGATGGGCAACGGCCAAGATGGCAGCCGGATAACGAAGTCACATATTGTCCTATCTGCCATACCCAGTTCAGCTTCTTTATCCGAAAGCACCATTGCAGGTTAGTAAAGACCTTCCCAGATGACAGCTGGTCACATCTGCTTATTAAATTAGAAAATGCGGAAAAGTCGTGTGCGCCGCTTGCTCGCCACATAGAATCATAATCCCTCACCAGTATATTGTTCGTCCACCTGGCCCCGAAGCGGCGTTTAACCAGGCTCTGCTAGTTGATGGTTTGGGAGCTGGATACTTGAATATAAATGACATATCAGGAGGCGAACGGGTTAGGCTCTGCAACCCATGTGTCCCAGACCCAAACACAGCACCACCACAAAGTCCGAGTTCTCAGGCAACCCTGTCACCGCGAGCCTCTCACCAGAGATCGCGGAGTAGTATTGGTAATGCATACGGGACTTTGCAATCTTCCAATAGGCATGGTGCGGTCTTTGCTCCAGGCACTAGCGGCGACGCTTATCGGTATCTCTCTCCAAGGGTGAGGAGTGTCACAATGGTATTTTGCTTCTATCTTCTTCAATTATCACCGATGACTAACAAATCACTACAGGGCTCGGCTTTATCTGGTTCTTCTCCAGGACCTTCGTACAGGAGACGTAGTGGAGCGCACCAGACACCCATTGAACGTTTCCTATCAAGCGCCCAGGCTGCTTCACCATCTTCATACCCAGAGCGATACGGCTCATTAGGAGAGTCATCGTCAAGGCAACGGGCACTTCCTCCTACGCCTCAGATTGCTGAGGAGGATGAATGTCCCATCTGCCATCGCGAGTTACCTTCTCAGAGTCTTTCAAATGCTGAAGAACTCCGAGAGTCTCACATCACAACGTGCATTCAAACGCACAGCACGTTTGGTACACCCAGCGGTGGTGAAAGTGGAGCACCTGTTGCACCACGACGAACTGGCATGTACACCTACGCCGCCACAGAAAAAGATTGTGTTGATGATGCGGAGTGCACCATCTGCCTTGAGGAGTTTACTGTTGGTGTTCCAATGGCACGTCTAGAATGTTTGTGTAGATTTCATCGTGCCTGCATCTCATCTTGGTTTGTCAAACATCCAGGACGATGCCCCGTCCATCAGCATGGCTATGGGTATTAAGCAAGTACGCATATCCGAGTGTATGAGTTCGTACGTCACGGCTGCATATAAGAATGGCGTAACGGATCAGGGGTTGGTTTATTGCCAGCGGTTTTCGTGGTATTAGAATTAAGTGAGCGTCTTGCCACTGTGCTTTCGTTCATCGCAGCATTTACAGTTGGATATGGTTCCCGGAACAATACAATAAGGAATTTAGGCCTTAATCACCATGGTTTAAGAATAGAAATATATTTGAAATCAACTTGAGTACAAAAGGAATTTGCTAATGGCTTTTTTTTGACAACAGATTTCTGGATTTCGTCATGTGGATTGGATACATCGGTGCTGTGTTGATAGCCATACCCTGGTCCTTATCAAATCCAAGATCTGGATCCTTGATCTTTGTCTGGCGGCTAGAAGCAAAGTGAAACTCGATTTATCGTAAATCTGCTTCAGATACTATTGTTCTTGCATATTATGATTAAATGGAGAGAGCTCGTCATCACGCGGTCCACTATGGAGCAGATCCTCGAATGACAGTGGTATATATAGATGGATGAGGTTGCATACTTTTCATTGCTGTATCTTAAGTCTCGAAAGTCCAAAGCGTGCGATGTATCCGCGAAATGCTTCCTAGTCATTCCAAGCTCTAACCGAGAATCAAGTACATCGCGGCCAATCCCAATAGCAGCCCGGTGTCATCAAGGGTATTGGGGACAATGTGGCAATAAAACTCTTCTCTTCAACTGCTGTATTGACAGAAGATTTAGTCGTCACTAACCTGTGTCTAGATACGCAGGCTCTTTACCTTTCGTGTCGTCGCTGCACAGCCTTGGATGAACTCTTGGTCCGGCATTTGCACCGCAGTTGTATACCGAAATCCAAGAACGCTTTTCACCAAGTTTCGTGCCGATTGGTCTCCTTTTCTAAGGTTATTGGCTCGAATAAAGCATTCTACTAGCCAGAAAGTTGCCGGGTTGCAATCCTGAAACTCATCCAGGATAATAATGTCGAAAGGGGTGGGGGTCCATTGAGGAAGCTTACTGTTACGATCGATCCTTCTAGACTTTTGATGAGTTTTTCGTCGTTTGGAATGACTCTCCCAAGAAGTACACCGACCATTCCATGGAAAGTGAATACATCGCTGTTGTGGTACTTCTTCAGACGATGTGATGTTTCACTCTGAAGTCTCTTAGAGAAGAGAATGCTGCAGATTCTCTTGTCAGGGTGGGCAGCCGTAATCGTTTCGATCGTAGCTGCTTTGCCGGAACCAGGTCTTGCTGATACGACGGCATTTTGCTCAGAACAAAGTTGGGCGATCTCTAACTGCTGACAGGATGGGGTGAATCCTGGCTTTCTGCCTCCTTGTCGTAGCGGGCCATGATTTTTGGTAAGAAAACGAGCGAAGTTCAGTTGGCGAACATGATGAATCTGCCATATTATCAGTATTGAGTTATTTTAAGAGGAACAATAATTGCTCGTTACTGGAAGTCGTCGACTTAAAGTCGAGGGCACAGGGTGTATCATATTAACTCGTGCTAGTGGTAGAAGAATATTGATGACACTTCCATCTTTGTGAGAAGCAGGAAACAAGTCTTCTAATAGACGATCTCGATATCTTAGGGTTTAAATATATATTTAAGTGGTGTAACCCCGTACACTTGGTTTGTCCAGGTGGTAAATGATGCACTCGTTTGGCGGTTTTTGTTATTTGCTTTTAGGTAGTGGTAGCCGTCGTGAGAAGGAATTTTGTATCTGTTCTGCTACTACCTGCCAATTGACACTTGGGTTCTATACCTAAGGTACCTAGGTAAGCTTGCCATTGTACCGTAAACTTGAAAATGCCATAAAGTACCTACCAATGCTGACATTCGAATGTTTTCATCGGAATCAATTATGTCCTGCATCTGTTTTCATATCAATAGATTGTTGTCATAATTGTAAATAATTAACAGCAGGAGCTACTAAGCACGCCAGAAAATAATCAGAACCACTAAGCTTATTGGCATAAATACTACCTTACCTAGGTAGTTAAGCATTTAGGTCCTAAGACT
>JAALXK010000342.1:0-40115 GCA_012977745.1 Fusarium anguioides | reverse complement strand
CTCCTCCTCCTCCTCCTCCTCCTCCTCCTCTTTCACGGCCCTTATAGCCTCTTGATCTCGAGGGCCTGTTCTCTGCCTTGTCCTCCATATCAAAATGAGCCTCGTCAGCCATGATGCCGTATTTGCCTCGTGTGGAACTCCGGTGGCTCAATATGTGAGATGTAGGAAATCGTTTAAGAGATAACGATAAAGACTTATTCGAAGCCGAGAGAATAAGAGGGGAGATGATCGTTTTTAATAGTTTGAGTGTGACGATGGAAAACATGAATGCACACTCGTTCATTCACTTAAAAGTTGCGAATTCTTATGAGAACATGGTGGGGCCCAGCCTAAGACTGCCTCGCCTGCACCTCCCGTGATGTTTCGGCCTGACTCAGCCTCCAGGTCAACTCTATATCATCCTTGGTGAAGAGTCATTACGTTCAAGCAAATCGATTGCAGTGGGTGCTATGGCCAGTAATCGCCCACTGGCTCAATAACGCCCGAATCCATTGTACAGTATTGGTTCATTATTCGAGTTAGAGCTCCGAACTCTTCTTGTCATCACAAATATTGAAAAATATCAGACAAAAAACGCAGCGAAAGTGAAGCGTAATAAGATCGTTCTTAGTACGATCAAGCCGTATCAAACATTAACAGTAACTCAGTATCCATATGCTTATCCTGATGCCTTTGTGTCTCCTTTCCCTGGCTGCTGTCCTGCTATCAAACAGATATACAGTTCAGGCTCTGTTTCTCACATAGCCACCCCCCCATGCGCCGTTTTCAAAAGACAACCCTTCAAACACCATGATAGTGGATCCCTTTCAAAGCTTTTGTCCTCCCAAAGCAAAACAGTTTGTCTATAGACGGTATATGTACATCAAGTGGAAGCGGCGACGGAATTTGTCATCTTTAACACTCGCTATGAATCGTCAAGCCAAACGGAATGCGAAGTAAAAGGGGGAATGAGAAAAATGAGGTTGTTCCCGTCCGAACAAATATGTGAAAATAACAACGCCCTGCGCTCGAAACATAATATATAGTTGTACAGTCGTAAAATCAATGCAAATCATTGGTCATCGGCGTCATCTGTAGCTGCCGGCAGCTGTAGAAGGGTTGGCAGACGCAATGCTGTCCCGTTTGGGTCTTCTGATCATACTGCTAGTTCGATTGACCATGGTTGTTTGCCCAAGGGACGTATAGCGCTGTGCACGTTCTTCGGCAAGCTTATCAGCCACGCTGTTGCCATGGTCTTGCTGGCTGGGTCTCTCTATTGACCTCTCCATGTACCTTCGGGGAGCTGTTGCTGTGTTAACTGATGGCGTTGCCAGTCTTGAAACGCCCAGGTTCGATGAAACAAAGCGCCGGCGCGGAATCGCTGATGTGGTGTCAGGCGGCTGTGTGAATTGCTGTTGCTGTGGCGTTTGATCTTGTGTCACTGCGCGAATCGTGCTGGCCTCAGTGGGTGCACGAGAAGGCGTTCGGAACCTCGATTCCTCTTCGCCTTCCTCACCAACCGTGTTTCTTCGGTTACGAACGAACAAAGAGGTCCTACGGCCTTCGTCAGGCTCCTCGGTACCCGCCCTTCTGGTTCTTAGTAAAAGGGATGACTTTCTGCCATCGTCTGGCTCTTCAGTGCCAGCTCGACGAGATCTGGAGACCAGAAGGGATGACCGTCGGGACGATATTGGTTCAATCGGAGTTGATGGTATCGAGCTGGATGCACGAGATGTAGTTAAAGAGCTACCATTGAGGATGTTAAGTCTTCGCTCTTCAAATTTGGATAGAGTTCTCGGACTAGTAACATGCTCCTTGGCAGGGTTCTGGTCGCTTCTGCCAATGCTCTGTCGACGTTGGGAGAAACCAGTAAAGATTTTACCGACTGCTGGTGTTGTGGGCGCATCATTCTGAGCAGGAAGTGGTACTTCTATTGATTGTCGCGGCATTCGCGTCTGAGTAGCGTCTTCTCCCAATGCGAGACAAAGCTCTGTTAAGCTGCGACATACACTCTCAGCCTTTCGTCTCAATTGGCGATCGGTGACAGTTGCGTTGGACCCTATAGTGCTGGTGCCGCTCGAAATGGGTCCAGGTTGGCCGGCTGTTCCCATCAGAGAAGCAAGGGCCATAGCATCGTTAGCAGCAGATTCGAGAGCCTGGTACACCTCGGTATCGAGCAGAACCTTGGATTTAGCAAGGGCTGACTGAAGAATAGAATGGGACTCTCGATGGTGGGAGGATGTGGTGCTAACGGCGTCGGCGTTGGTGTTCTGGTGGTTATTTTGAACTCGTTTTGGTGAGGAAGACATGGTGGTCGCCGTGGTGATCGCCGTCGGTGGTCGGTCGTCCGATAATCTCGATACTGCGGCGCCAGAAGTCGAAGGCAGCTTACCAGTCAGTTCTAGTCGATGAATCCTTGATTTGAGGTCGTCTAGTTCGTCCCATACCGTGGAGGGTGCTGTGTTTGACAAAGTCGATTCGGTACCTTCAGCCCCATTGCCAGCTTCTTGATTTGATTGACGTTGAAAATCAAATGATCGAACTAGAGGGGATGAATTGTATGTCTTGTTGTGACCATGTCCCATGGACTTGTAAGCAGAGCCTCGGTTTTGCCCACTTGCATTGTTGTCAGTGACGGAGGATCTTCGACGAGAATACATTGAGTTCTCCGAACTAGGTTCTTGAAAGACTATCGATCGGGGGGTCACTGGCGAAGGGCGCATCGTTGTAGAGCCTCGCATGCGCCCCGTATCTTCTCCAGGGTGTGCAGATGCTGCCTTTTCCCGTGGTAATGTGCGATAGGTAGACATGCGAGAGATTTCGGTTGCCCTGTCCTCTTCATAGCCTCTTGAGCGGGAGCGCGCGGTGTCTTGTTGATCAGAAAGTCGGCGCCGAACCCGAGGTGGTGAGTTGGGCTGGTGTATAGGGACTACTGAGGACAGCGGTCTTCGGTGTGTGAATCTTGTTGTTCGGGGCTGCTTCAGTTAGCTTTGGAGCAGGAAGCAGATGACGATATTTCAGATACGATTCTATAAATGGGTCAAGCTAGTAGTGCCTTGTGGATCCCGAAAGGTTTCGCGCAATCCCAGAGTATTATCCGCCAGGCGCAAAGAGAACTCCAGGGCATAATAACAAATAGGTGACTCGACAATTGATATTAAGAAACCACTTACCACTACACTACGAGTATCCTCAGGAGGTTGTTCGTCCGATTGACGCTGTGAAGCCTCCTCCCTTGCGATTTTGAGAAAAACGTCACCAGTATCTTCATTATCGAAGGCGCCGCGACGATTTGAAACAGGAGGCGCTGAGCGGAGGGCGTCATCATCGCCTCTGCCTTCCAAGGCGCGCAGGGTGCGGTCATGGTTAGCGTCTTCGACCTCATCACCAGAGTCGTGGAAGCGCGGTCTCGAATTCATGTCGAGAGTGAGGCTCTTGCGAGAGCCAGAAGATCGGAAGGATCGAATCGGGGGAACACGAACGGCGGTTGATGGCGATGAATCAGTACTGCTGTTTGAGGCGAGAGGTGGACGATAAGAGACAGGCGGGCGCTGAGAGGCTCGCCTCTCATCCGAGTTAGTTCTAGACAACGTCTTGGGCAAAATCAATTCCCGTTGACCAGATGGCGACTCGTGTGGTGAATTGTCGGATGAGGAGGGCCAGGTGAATTGACCTTCCTGGGCTGCTTCGATGGCTTGCAGGCGCTCCGAGTTTAAGGAAGGTGGCGGGCCACTGACAGAGGCTCCAGCTGTCGATCTCCGCGATACCAGTGGGCGCCGAGTCCGAGTCTTGGAGGCGTCGGGAAAAGGATGTGGGGATATCGCGTCAGGTGCATGTGCGTCAAAAGATGCGGAACGCTTCACCCCAGGCGAAAGTTGGATTACCGACGGCGATGGCTGAACCGAGGATGTCCTGGAATTATTTCGTGATAGAAGTGGTGTATCGGTTTCGTTAGCCGACTTGCTTTCGTTGGGCTGCGACGATGAGTATGTTGTGTTCGTTGATGGGTCTGTGGGTGCAGATGCAGGCGCAGATGTTAATGCAGAGACAGCGTGTTTTTCGTCGCGCTGGTGCGTTGTCGGGTGAGAAGTGTTATTAGAATGGGTCGTCGCGAGAGTTGCTGGTGCTGGGACAGGGTTGTGCGCTGCGACTGGTCCACTAATAACAGCGTTTGGGGGGACCACCGGGCTTGGATCTGCTGATACGGATGCTGCTGCGCTTGGGGCAAGTGAGACAGTTGGAGTAATAGTACTAGGGCCTGGATTGGGTGAGACAATCGACGACACAGTTGAAGACTGCAGAGGAAGCGCCGCTGGTGTGCTGTCAGAAGGATTCGCAGGAGGGGAAGCTGGTGTTGAGGTTGAAGTTGCTTCAGATGCCGACGCTGCAGGTTTGTGGTTGAGGTAATCGCTCGTGCGGTCGTCCTTGTTATTGTTCCTCAAATCGAGATTTTGCTTTCTGTTATGGTCGTATTGGCTGCTGCTGCTAAGGGACAGGGGGTCACCGTTATTAGCTAGGGGCACGCTTCCCCAGCTGTTGCTTCGCCGATCAGTAAAGCGAAAAGCGGGCAACTTGGAGGAACTATGGCTCTGGCGATGCGAGTCTGCGTGAACAATGACAGTAGATGATGATGAAGAAGCACCAGATTGAAGAGCAGCTGTGGTCATAGGGGAAGGTGTATGCCCAGACACGGACACAGGCCCAGGCATAGACTCCTGGTGCTGACTGCCAGGGCCTGGCTGGCCCGCACTGGTGAAACCGCCTTTTAAAGTCATGGTCTCGGCCGCCGAAGCATTAGAGCATCCCAGCAAATGGCTGCAGATACGACTTCAATAGACTGCGAGCAAGTCTCGCAGGTGGTGGCTGGAGAATATCGTGTGAAGAATTGGTTCGCCCAAAGAATCCTGATGGGGTGAGAAGCCTTTTAACTGAGTAATTGACCAAGCCGTAGGTATTAGTTATTTACAATGATTGCATGCGGTCGTGGTCGTCTCAGATTGGAGTCCTCTTATAGAACAGAACAATGGCTGAGACAATTGAATGCCTATGACTCGAGAGGTCTGGATTTTGGTGGTTGGTTGTCCAAGCGTCTCTGTTGAGCTTGAAACGGGTTACTCGGAAACGGACGAAATAAGTCAGAGAAACGTCGTTGCGGAAACCTAGGAGCGAAGTTGCAGAGATGATGAAACAAGGAGTGAAGCCGAAGGCTTTGATCGTTTGTCGATATAAGTTAGTTGAGATCGCGGGAATTAAGTAAGAAGAAAATAAATGGTTGGCTGGTAGACGCAAAGAAAGAAGGTGAAGTCGGTGTAGGTGAGGGGACAAAAGCTGCCCAATAATGAAGAAGACGATGGGAACCTTGACGACGTGTTCGTCTAAGAACAGAACAAGAAAATCGAGGGAGAGACTTGGATCGGAGAGAGAGAGAGCAAAGAAAAGGCAGAGCAGAGCAGACGCAATGCAGAGAGAGGAGGGGTTTCAAGGTTTGAATAATAGTTTGACCTTGACGCCGCGAGACGAGAGAAAGATGAGACGAGATGGAGACCTGACCTCGCTCGACAAGGGCTCCAACTAACATGGACGGGACAGTCCCTTTTTCGATCCAACAGACAGCAAGCAATTGGATCCAATGGTAGCCAAACCGAACAGGGGACAGACATGCATAGTATCCGCAGAGATTTAAAGGATGAAGGCACACGGTTAAAGTCTTGGCCACCTTGTCATGGATATAAAACGTTGCCGATGAGTGGTAGAAACTTTGTTTATATTATAGGCAATTGAGAAGGAAAGACCTCAATCACATATTCACATGCGCTCATAATCACCAACTCTTGAAACACTCATACGACGATATCATCGTTTGCGTACTTGATTGACTCGGGCGACCCCAGTTAGCAGAGTGGATGCAGTTCTCCGTCCTCACACAGACGAGGACGGAGCCATTTTTTCTGGCTTGCATCAGAGAAAAGCACATCACAAGCCTGGTCTGTCTTTTCTGCACAAGACCTAACAAGGGGCAAGGGGGGCCGTTGGTTGGATCTGCAATTGACTGCTCCCTCCCTGGGCTTGCCTGCAGCGAACCTAGAGACCAGAACCTAGACGCCCTGGTTCATGGTTCGTGACAACTTGATGCCGTGTTACAGTAAAAGACAACCCATAGGTATGTTGCGTGCTTCAGGACACACTCGGCAGTTGATAGGTACTGTGTAGGTAGGTAGCCAGAGTTCAGCCATCATCGCGCACAGGTACAGAACGCAATTGGATAATGCTTATCCCCCTTTTTTCAGCATATGATCAGTTATCCATAGGTACGGAGTATATCACATCACAATAGGTAGGCACCTGTTAATCTATCCGTAAATAAAGGCCACGGTTAGACTACGGGCCGCCCACGCCTCATTCCTGCAGCGGCCTAGTCGTCTTGTCTTGCCCTGATTTAGTTCCTACATATGGACATGCAGACCTAAATTACTTGACAATCTCCTAATCCTCAATTTCAATCACAACCTCAACTCAATCCTTTTACGGATACCACATCATCCACTCCGGAATGCAACTCACATCCCTTGTCGTCATTTAGCGGGTGAGCATAGGCCACCGTTGGATTCAACCGCCCGATAGACTAACGGGAAACGGAGGCCAGATATGATATGGAACCCCTGTTCTAGAGGCCAGCTCGTGGGCTGGTTCAGCTCTCAACGAGGGATAGCGGAAAACTCCAGACCCTTAACTTATCCCTATCCCTGAGCTGAAACAGAGGCTCTCTGGGGTTGTATTGTGGCATGGGATAATCCTAGCCATCTACTACCGTCCTGCATTGCTGACATGTGGATGCAGTGTCAAGGGGCACAAAGCAAAGATGAGATAACTATGAGATGATTGTCTGTGTCTACGTCTAAGGCAGAAACTATTTTCCAATATGCATTCGGTTCGCATAAGTATCTCTTAGCATGATACTTAACGGCTATAATCAACGCGCTCAGTACCACGTAGCACGGAGTTCCACAGGGCTAGCAAACAGCCAAGAAACAAATAGGTAGCTAGGTAGGTACCATTGACGCGAACCATTCTGGTCTCGCCCAATTTCTCTTCTTACTCTGTATTGTTGCTGTGGGTGGAGTGGAGGTTGAAGCCAGCAGCCAACAAGGGTAAACCCTTGCCCATCCTCTGAATACCCTCAGCGAGCAGAATCCATCATGGCCAAAGAAGGCTACGTCTTCGCGTGATAGATCGGAACACGAGCTCTCTTCCCTGGCACAACGGCCGCTCGCTTATAACAGAGCTGCCTAGCTGTTTTGCTAACTGTGTAGATCTCTGTACTTCTGCTTCTCACGAAGTCGAGGTCCTCTCATAAGTTTTCGGCCAACTAATGCAAGAACCTGGATGGTGGTGATTCTCGAGTTGTCGCGGCTGTTTTACTTTGTCTTTTTTTTTTTTTTTTTGCTTTTTAGTGCTTCTAGTCTCTACAGAACATCACGCGAATCTGCATGTCTACCACTAAAGCAAAGAGACCCAGAATACTGGCTCTAGATTCTTCAATGGACGTGAGAACACATCATTCTGCGTTATGTCTTAGACTTTATTCGTCTAGCTGCATATTCCTCTACAATGAGTGTTTGTTCGTTCGGTGGTATCATATCAGAAGTATTGAGACGAAACTATTGGCAAGTTTGCTTTTCTGATTCACTTTAGTATTGCGAAAATGAATTGAAGAATGTAGGCTCATTCAGATACATTACTTAGAAGTTTAAGATCAATCATCAACAAACTACTTATGTACCAAAGTGCTGTTCGCAACACACCAATCTGGATATCTAGAGGAAATAGGGAAGCCTGCTGAACTATTGCTATAGATGCACTCTGTCCATATATCTTTTCACACCCAGCTATGCTGTCGTTCTGCCCGAATAGTCGGGTTTTTGAAAGCAATATCTCATCTCATTCTGCAGGGTGGGCAAGTTGAAAGGATATGTTGACGACGAATGAATCGGAGATGCCCATTCTGATAGTACTCGTCTGCAATACGAATCTTAAAAAAGAACAATAATCTCGTTCTCGATGCATTGCACCTGTATGCCTTTACAAAGTAGTTACATGTTGGTGCAGGTTGTTGTTGCTTAGTGACACTTTCATGGCTACACTAATTCCTCCATGCGTACTGGTGCTAGTGGTATTCGTAGCCATAAGACTAAGGAAACTCGCATAGAACGCCTCAAAAAGCAAGATTCAGGAAAATTATTCAAGTTATTCAAGAATTGATCAATATGAGACATAAGAAAGTGTAAATGATATTCCACTCAGGACGTACATGTATGAGATAAGAAGTCCAACAAAGATGCTTACCCTAGATCAGGAGATCAACGAGATATCAAGACAGGATGAGTGATGGCTAGTGATGACAACCGATACTGACCATAACGTCGCTCTAACAGAACGCTGTGTATGTTCAACTTAGTTTGAGTACTTTCACTCCTATGCTGGCTTCTGGTGGATTCCAATGCTGTAAAAGGCGACGCTCGCTGTCAAGATCATTGTCTTTGGCATCCAGCCCCCTACCCAACTCGTTCACCCGAACGAATGGCATGACAATGACAGCCTGAATCATCATTGCACTACAAAAGTGTAAAGATGAGGAATAGAGACCTATGGTTTATTTCTTATTCTTGACCTCCATAAACTTACTTCTGAACTCCCGAGTTCCCACGACTAGGAGCCTGGATCACAACACGAAATATTTCAAATCGAAACCACCTCAATAATATGATTGAATCGAACTGTTGTTGTGGAACTACATTGCATTACTTCTCTTGGCCAAAAAATCTAGCAAAATATATAAATGACTACAAGAATATAGGCCGAATCTACAGCCGCTAACACCTGAGATGGATAGAAGCAACACTCATATGAAACACGCCCAATAATAGGTTAATGGTTAAACGGATCAAAAATATGCTTGATGTGAGCAAGATTTTCGTCATTTGAAAAATCCCAGCACAGTGAATTATCTATAACTCTCAAACTTGATCGGGTTCCTCGGCAATGTTTTCACGTTGAACCTGAAACAAATGATCATACCCCATGCACGGAAAAATAGTATTGCACCTGATGTCCTTCCCTTACGGACAAACCAAGTCTTGTCTTTAATTCCTATACCTGCCCTGCAGGGAATGTGATTGCGTTCTGATGGTGCCATCTAATCCTAGGGAATATCTCGTCGATACCACTACGTAAACGATCCATTCAGACGCGGAAGCACGATTAGATTTTAATCCTATTACATGATCAACAAACGACAAGCCCATGCTCTTGGCTCAACTGAAGGAATAATCGGCAATATGATGATACTGTGCGTCAGACAGGTCCCATGTGTTAATATACAAGCATACGATATTGTGTACGTGCGAGTTAGTCCAAAAACGACCAAGGACACAGCTATGGAATTTGACTGAGACCTGCCTGGATAGGAGTTGACTATCCCCTTGAAAAAGAAAAATACGGTGTGAAGAATGGAGTTACTGGAGTAATAGGCTAAGTATGTATATGTATATCACAGATCCCTACCTATGTTATAAGCTGCCTTAGTTTCAAGATGTGTTTAGCGACACGTGATATAAGGCCGAGGATAAGGGCTATGCTGGGAATGTGTGATATTTGCGTCTCAAAATTGAGTGCGTTCGAGGCGAGCGAGTAGCAGCTTGAATAATCTGTTACATACTGGGTAGATGCTGAACCAGCGGTAACACAAGACAAGATAGCATAGCCAAAGACACGAAACAAGCGCAGTCGCGGCTATACATAGTTACAACAAAGAGTAACAATGAGCTCCAAAACCAAGTTCAAGTTCAAGTCCAAGTCCAAGCCCAAGCGTCTGGATCTCAGGAGTCAGGGGATAGGAGAAGGATTCACAGGAAGCGGGATGATGGTGATCAAGTGTTGAGTTGCGTATGTAGTCGAGGGCGAAGTGACCCTGTAATGGAGAGTCTCGTTTCAGATCAAGACCCGTCTTATTTTGGGTCCTCCATGTAGAAGGTGTTGTTTTAGAGGCGAGGATCCATCCCAAGCGATGGACCCGAAGCAACTATAGGCGCTGCAATATTCAGGTGAACCACTGAACCATTACCACACCACACCAAAGGAACGGGTCGAATTTCTTTTCGTTTTTCAGAGGGAGGCGATTACCTACAACGGCAGGAGATTGATGGTGTTGGCGAACCCTGCAGGGGTAAGGGACATTCAGTAGATTGCTGATCATCGTCTAGCGCAGAAGGCCACGAGTTTTGAAAGAACAAGCGCAAGCTAAAAAAAGGGACTCAAATTCGATGTCACTGATTGGAGATTGGATACATCTGGTCCAAACAATTTGACGTGCAGTAGTAGCCCTTGGCCCATGTGGCCAGCCAATCTTCTGTCTTCACTGCGTGGTCTGAATTTTCTTCTCTTTTCTGACTGCAGCTGGTAGGTGGTCACTCGCTGGTTGTGAGTGAGCCTGAGAAAAAGCTGAAACTCGATGGGGCTCAAGATTTTCCCGCTTTTTCATTCTTAACTTTACTGTCTTTAGCCCAGGGGTTTCAGACAGCGAGCCACTCTTCTTGTAGCTTGGCGGCTTTTGTGATCTACCGTCAGAAGGAGGCTAAGAAGGAAAAGCGCGGCTCGGTCTGTTTCTAACTTGGCCGGATCATATTGGTGGCTGAACTTGATGTTGGTGAATGGAGATAGATAGAGAGCTTTGATCTGCTTTTTCTGCATACCAACGGGAAATATCTCCGACACAATTCTTTTAATTTCTTATGACCAACAAAGTTGTTACAGTAGCACAGTGGCAAAAATTAACTTGGCTACCTACTTAGGTACTGTAATTGTCTGAGCACTAACTTAGTAACTACCTCCTAATACGTTCAGGTTCAGCTGGATAAAAATAAAGTCTTCGTATTATAGGCGTATTTTGAGTAAGAATCGTTAATCTCTTCAACGTCTCCACCAACTTAACGTCAATAGTCCTTGTCTAGGGACATCAGCCTCATCTTTTCGGCTGTTCTTCCTACTGTAAATTGGCGTCCTCTTCCCAAGTTGACGCGTTCTTCATCACCAAAGAGCAGAACTACGGGATAGGACCCTTGAAACTGGAGACGCCGCAGTGGCGCAAAACCAAAAATAACAATGCTCAGCCACGAGGTCTCTACAGTTTCAACATGACCAAACAACTCAAGCACCTAACCCCAAACAAAGACCACGCGAGCACCTAACCCCAAACAAAGACCACGCGAGCCGAGCATTTGGTTGACCGTTTCGATCGGTATCGTTGTTACCCAATTTGTATGATACTCTGCTGCCCGGCCAGCGAACACCATAGCCATGACCAGGCGGTAGCCAGTGCATTTCCCTTCCCAGGTCCCAGGTTGGGCTGGTCCCGTACGGCAACAGGCGCAGTAACGTTAGTTGACGGTGGAGGAGCAGGGGACACCCCTTTCTCCCCCGTCTATGTACTGAGCCGCCTACGGATATCTCTAACAGACCCGACAGTTGCAGAGAGGTTAGAGGTTAGCGGTTACAGAAGACCCCTTGTCCACCTGTGATGCCAACAGATGGCCGAATCACGGACAATCTAACGGACAACGGGCCGGGGTAGGGCCAGGCTTTTTTCCATTGCCTTTTCTTGTGTCGGCGACGGCGTTACGGGGTGGCGTGCACCAACCAGCAAAGTTGAGACGATAATTACTACTCTACGGAGTTATGGTTACTCTGAATAAGTTTAAACTGTACTGTGGTGATTCACACATTAATGGACGTATCAAGGCCTGCAGCCCTACACCTATTACTTACATACCTACCTAGGAGGAGGTTGGAGGAGGTTGAACTACTGTACCTAATTAGAAGTGAATTGAGTTGACGAGGTTAGCTGGCTGGCTGATGAAAGGGTATGATTTGCATGTGTACCGTACCACCAACGTTGGAATCTTGAAAGTGTGTTTTTGCCTTCAACTCCTGATTGACGGTACAGTAATGTATTGGCTGGCTCGAGTGTCTTCCTCATTGCTCATCGTTTCCTAATCCCGTCAAGATCTATCTCAGATAGCCCCATCTCATCATGCTTTAGCAAATTACCCATTTGGCTGCAGCGCATTTGCACATGAACAAGCAAGCAACCTACCTAATGTGCGTCGCTCTCGTCAGCACAGTGCAGCTCCAACTACAGCAGAGGAGGTACCTCTCCACCTGCGGGTTAAATTTAAACCCTCGGCCCTGTCCTGGCGTCTCGACTTTGCACCCCGCCCCCCTTGTTCTGCAACTCTCAAGTCCCAAATTGGACCACAGAGACGTGATTGGACGTTTGTAGGCGCTTTCCATGCTGCAGAGTGCTGCACGAGATCTATATTTAGGATCCTGGACGCGTTTCGTGCAGCGAACCCTCCACTCACAAAGCAAACTCCACGGCCGTGGCTAACTTGGAACGGACAAGAGGACCTGTGAGTGGTCCATTGTAGCGCTCTCGAGGTGCTCGCACCATCTTGCTCACCCATCCTCGAGAGCCAGAGTGAGAAGCGAGAGCTGGAGATGGATGGGTTTGCTCATCCAATCCAATACAATCCAATACAATCCAGTTCAGTTCAGTTCAGTTGGGTATTGTAGGCGGCCCTGACCCGAAAATCGATTATCTGGCTTTTGCCATTCAAATCATTGACTTCTATTGGACACCGTCGGATGTATTAGTCCAGTGTTGTTGTAGTCATCTATTGGCAAGGGAGTGACATAAGAAGCAGGGCATCGGCTCGGCCAGTCCTGGAGGTAATACTCAACTCAATACTCGTGATCACAGATCCCAAAGCAAATAACACGATAGATCCAGCATTATGATGCTGAACCAAAGGCCTCTCTATTAGATTGGTTCCAAGTATTGTCAATCCTAGTGTGTGTTTCGTATACTATTCTTGATTCTTGTGTCATTCCGGGGTCCATGGATCTCACGCTGCCCAGGCTTGCCATGTTTCCCTGCCCTGTGGAGGATGGCTTCCATTCAGGTCTCTTCTCGTCTTGTCTCGTGCAGGCTGCCTTACATTACATTACATGATCACAACCGCCAACAAGCAGCACAGCGCATGCGCGTAAATCAGGGTCGCCTGTTGCAGGCGGATATTTGTTTCATACAACGAAAACAAATACTTGCTCATTACCGCCGTGTGCAGTTGAGGTCTTGAATTAGCTGTGCCCGGATTGAATTGGACTGGACCTGGTGCTTCAATAATTGTTTTAGATACCGCCCGCCGTTGCTATGTCGCCAACGCTCGGTCTCCAGCTGGAGCAGGCTCCTTTCTACAGGGCACTGAGCCTCCACCAGGCAGCTGACTGCCCCGGGTTCCTAAGAGATGCCTTGTAAAACATCCACGGTGTGATTAGTGACGAGATGACACAGTACTCAGGTAGCGTCTGCTTGCAACTGACACCCCCCCTAACCTGGCTCCCCCAGAGCTAAACTCAATCCAATCCAATCCCAAGACGTTCTCGCTCGGTCTCACACTCCCCTCCAACCCATTACTCTTCCTCTCGTCTTTCTCTCACTTCTTCTCGTCTCGTCACTTTGATCTTCAATTTCAATCTTCTTTTCTTCGCCCTTACCTTCCCCCTCCACTTCCTCACTTCAGACCATCACGCCCGGCCTGATATAACCTCTCCACGAACGACGACTCGGCCTCCCTAATCAAGGGAAATAATGTTCTCGCGACTCTGACAGCGCCACTCGCAGCCCTGCCCTGCCGCTACCTATCGCCGAGGCGCCTGTTCTTTGTCTCACACAACTTCTCTGGGCTCGTTCCTTAGACTGTTCTCCTTGCTACCCGCTAGACTCGACAGTAGCAGTAGCTTTTTTCTGGATTGCCTCTATCGCCCCAGCCTGCGATTTAATCTCAGCAGAACACCATTTTCCCCTTCTATATCATTGTCAACTGCGAGGCTCGTTTCTCTCATTACAAGCCGAGTAAACTTGAGTGTGTTTGCCGAGCACTGCCCACTGCCTGGCAAGCTTAGCGACAGGATCAGCTGCGCTGACCATAAAACGATTGACTTGACTTGTTCTCGATCGCGAAACCATTCGTTTTTCTTGCTGGACTATTTACTATTACTTGCTGCTCCTTTTAGCAATCTTTGCCCATATTCACATAATTTCAACAACACTTATCCCCGGTGGAACCAACTTGTGTTTCAACGCCTTGAGCCAATACTCGAAACAACACCCCAACGCAGACGAGAGACCACAATTGGCGTTCAGCACCTGGTTCGATTCATTGCGTCTACCGAAATAGATTCAGCTCACTATATCGCCAAACGAATATCAAAACATGCCGTCAGTTACAGATCGAAGAGTGTACGAGGATCAAATACCGCCATTTATGACAGTATTTGACCTAGATGCCGAGACAATGGCAGACCAGGACACTGTCACTCTTGTAGACACCAAATTCGTCGACATGGAACCAAAGCGAGCCGGCATGATGAATGCTTCTAATCAGCATGGCCTTGGCCCTAGCATGATGCCCGCCAATCCAATTCACAACCACCACGACAGCACATCAACACAGACTTCCGAGTCAGCAGACTCCTCACCTACAACGACGCTGTCTACCACTGATTCCTCGCCTCTCTCAGATGCGTCTCCTTCATCGTCTCCCGATTCTCCTCTGAATCTTATCCCTCTTAACAACTACCCGGCCACCAGCTTCGGCAACCTAGGTACCAACCTTAACAACACAACCACAACCACTATGTTGAGTGAACCTCCTCGGTTGCAGCGACCCATGACATCACCCTCACCTCGACGAGGCCGCAACATGAAGGGCCTTTCTATTCAGCCGCCATTCGCTCCATCGACTTCGACGACCAACATTTCGCTGGTTTCTGAACCTTCTTCACCATCATTTATTAAACCTATGATTCCTGCTATGAGAAGAAAGCCTAGTCAGTTGAGTTTGAAGACTAACACTTCTGACTTAATTCACAAGACCACTCTAGAGGTCCCGCCTTCGCCAGCCATGCCAATGCTTCAGCGTCGAGCTCTTAAGCATTCTTGTTCTTCACCTCACATGTCCTCTGGTCTCAAGTCCGCGACCTTTGGCCCTCCTGGTGGCATGACATTCCCTAAAGTACTGGAAAGGAACGAGTCCGGACTCTCAGAAGTATTGCGACCAACAAAGTCGAGCATGAAGCCGTCTTTCCATTCCGCCATTACCGAGGAGGATTCGCCAATTCGCACTCAGATGGCTATCCGAGATGATGATCCCTACCGTGATAACGAGAATAACGAGGACATGAAGACGCCAGGGTATCCTGATGGCCCAATTGCCATCTATGGAGACAATGTCTTCCTCTACTCAGAACCCACAGCTGACGAGGCATCTCGTTTTGACGTCGTTATTAATTGCGCCAGAGAAGTCAGCAACCCCTTCGAAGTTCGTAAGGCGGCTCGAGAATCGCAATCACCATTCCAATCCACGCGACGCCCAGTGTCCGGAATTGAGAGCCCCATTCCCGATACTGCTGTGTCCACAGCCAGCTTTATGACAGCTTGGGAATACCCTCAAGGCGAGGACTCGGCCGAGACCCCTACAACGCCAAAGGCTTTCCAGTTCAAGGAGCCTGAATACATCCACATTCCCTGGGACCACAATACCGATATCGCCCCAGACCTCATGGATCTGTGCGATGTTATTGACAAGCGGACCAAAGCTGGCAAGCGTGTGCTTGTCCACTGCCAGCAGGGTGCGAGTCGATCTGCTAGTCTGATTATTGCTTATGGCCTTTACCAAAAACCTGAGCTTACTGTCAACGATGCTTACTACGCGGCTCAAGCCAAGAGCCAATGGATTAGCCCCAACATGAAACTCATGTACTCATTGCAGGATTTCCAGAAGGACGTGTCGACGAAGCGAACAGCTCTGCCTTCGCACCGCCCTCGTCCTGGCCGCAGTCCTTCAAAGCACAGAATAACACTCTCTGCCAATGCTATAGATATTGGAGCCAAGGAGCCCCAGACTGCGCCTCTCCCTACACAAACCGAGGATGAAAAGGAGTCGCACTTGAACTTGAGCCCAAACCGGCTTCGAGGCAACTCAACACCTGGCCTGCGACCAGTTTCCCCCGGACCAGCTTCGGCGCCACCTACTTGCACATGGAAGGATGAGGTTGAGCAACAACCCTCAGAACATCTGAACCCTTTCAAGCTGGGCGAATTGCCCCAGAGGCCCGTGTCAAGTCAGGGCAGAGCACCACCTACTCTGGCCCCATCTCCTATGATGGATGTGATGGACTCGATTATGAAACCTCCACCGACACCTGGATTTCCATCTCAGTCGAGTCTTGGCTTCCAGACCATGACATTCCCTCGGTTCAACCCGCCGCCTTGCGAAATGAAATTCAACGATGCGCCAGTTGAAAGAACACTAATACTACCTGGTTCATACCCGGACGATAATGCTTTATTATCACCTAGGGCGGAGACAATGACGAATAACCCACTCCACGACGTACATGAGGTCGCTGGTATGCGGTTTGTCGAGAGTCCGCCAACTCCGAGCCAGGGCTTGTTTTCTCCTCGAGCGGGTATGTTCCCTCGTGACCCTTTCTCGACATTTGGAAGCCCACCAGTGATTGCCGACCCTAGAAGTCCACCAACCAAGGGCGAGGCACCTATTATCCGATCAATAGATGATCTATTATGATGAAGCTTAACTCAGTGTCTTGCTTCAGATCCAACGACCAAACTTCCAACAGGAAGGAGGACGACTACTATCGCTTATGTTTCTTTTTATACCTCACATTCGCTATTCAACAATGTATACATAGCATTTCAGGGCGTTTTAGCAATAGGGCGGACATTATAACTACGGTGGATCCGACCCTCGATCCCGGATGGTCTCTTGACCTTCGGCACGACGATACGCAAATAACAAAATACATCTTCTTTGTCACCCATCTTATCCAATCGTTAACTCCCCCCACCACACAACAAACATTCGCTTTTTTTCCTCTTTGTTTTCCCAGCAATGCACAGCGCATGGCGTCGGATGGTTCCACGATGACCTAGTGTAATATAGACAAAGACATTTCGTCTTGTCAACCTTGTTTCAGTTCTATTGTTGTTTCTCGCTTTGTCCATTTTGGACAGCAAAACGGGAGTGGCGTCTGGCTTCAGGAACCCTCTGGGGGAACTATTGGGAGGGCACAAATACCCAGGGGAGAGGGGAGGGTCGTATATGTAAAGATATCATGGAAAAGACGAGTTGCTGTCTGGGGCTATAGCAGCAGGGCGTTTTTAGGAACCGAAGGAGTCTTGGAACAGCAAGACAGGAGGAGGAGTTGCATAGGTGATAATCGAACGGATTTCACATCATATGTGTCCCACAAGTTTCATGCGATATGTCGATGTATCGGAGTCCTCAAATAACTGACAAACTTTGACTCTTTGATATCTAATAACTCTACCATGAGTTTCAAATAGTTCCAGCAACTCCTCGTAACGCCTCTCACACATTTGTCCCTATGTACACCACCACCGCCCATCTCGAGCTAAGGAATCTTACTCTAATTGTATAGTGGTCTAACACTTAAAAAAACACAGGCGTAACCACCTATAGCTCCTTCTTTCCATTCTGCTGCGCCTTTTTAGAAGCCTCCTTGGCCATCTTTTCCTGTCGCGCAATGCCAGCCTCAACTCCAATGCCGCCAAAGACAAGCGCAACTCCAAGCCATTGCATCTGGGTAAGGCGATGGCCGAAGGCGAGGACGGAGAGAATCATGGTGAACATCTTGCGGGTTACAGTAACAGTGACAAGAAGAACAGACGAGAAGGTGGAGAGTGTATAGACTGGTCAAGATTAGTCGATTATGGGCAGTGAGAGAGGGGACAAAAACTTACAGATGAAGACTTGGCCAACTGCGCCGCACGCAGCGAAACCAAGAACATCCTTCCATACAGCAGGGTAACGAGCCATGAAGCCCAAAGCGGCCTTGAGCTCGCCCGCGCTACCAGCAACATCCATACCAAACCACTCCCCAAGACCAGTAGCAACTAACCAGGGGCTCACGACCAAGTAAGTGCCCGTAACAAGGGTGCTCATCATATTGTTGGCGCACATCATCTGAGGTCCTGAGTAGGGTCGAAATGTCTGGAAGATATGATCCTGAGTGCTGTTGGTCAAGCCGTCGAAAAGGAGATTGATGCCCAGCAGTAATAGACCCCATGCCATGCTTGCATCATCAGGACGAAGCTTGCTGCCCTTCTTTTTGCCAGAGTGGAGTGTGAAAACAGCCACGCCGAGCGTCACAGCTGCGACGACGAGATACTTGTACAGAGGATACCGACGACGAAAGACAGTGATGTGAAGAAACATAACAGGCAGCAACTTGCAGCTCTTGGCGAGAAGGAAAGTGATGTAGTCGAGATGAGCAAGCGACGCGTAGCCAAACGGACTGGCGAGGCTGCTGGTGACGGCGACGAGTGCGAGGGGCGCGAGGATGCGGCGCGAGGGGATAATAGGAGGGACAGCGGTGTTTCCAGGCGTCGAGGCATAGAGATAGACTGCGCCTACGATGGCAGCAAAAACGGATTGGATGGTGTTGAGGAACACAGGGAAGTGCCAAACCTCCGGGGCGTCGGCGGGACCATAGGGCTTCGTAGTGAGCTTTTCCTGAAGATAAGCCCATGTGAGACTATTCGCGGCAACGAAGTTAGTAACTTATTTAGAGATAGGTACTTGAAATTCAACTAACAATGAAGCATAGATGCCCGCGACCGCGATGACGAGCTGCAAGAGCCCAGCATCTTGTGCAGGCGCAGATCCAGGCATGGTCTTCTTCACAAGGTTTCCATTGGAAGCGCCCCTTTTCGATTCATTAGTATCCTCCCATGTTGCAGTCGTTTTGTTGAAGAACTCGGACGATGGCTCGCGCTTAATCGCTGGTTGCTTTGAACGTGCCATTCCCGGGATTGTCGAAGGAGTAGGGAGATGAATAGATTAAAGTATAACTAAGCAAACGTGAAACTCAGTAAAGATAGTGAAAAAACTAGAAGACAAACAGAGTTAATTCTATCAATTGAGTTTAAGGAGAGGATGAAAAGAAGAAACAAAAGCGAGCGAAGAAGGGAACCGGGAAAATGGCTAATTTAATCAATCACAAGTTGCTTGTCATGATCAAACTGACAAGTTGGCTTCATCAATTAACCATGAGACAAGTAGCCCCACCTGTCCAAAACAGCCACAGCCATCTATTTAAATAGGGTCCAACAGTGGCGTTCCTCAGCCACACACAACCTCATCTACGATTTTCAACCTCACAATCATACATACCACTCACTCACTCGCTCACTCCAAGCAACAATGACTGCTCATAATTTCGGTTTTATTTGATGGCTCTTAGGCCCAAGCTAAATCCGTTCCACCTATGAATGCTTTTTCTAAAATCCCAACACGGAATCAAGAGCCACCTTTGATGTGGAAACAGCGTAGGATGGAACAAAATACACAATGGATGAGCCAGTGGTGTAATTGATATCATGGGGGTATGTGAGAGCGATGAGTGATGTGGGAATTATGTGAGCGATAAGTCGGGCGGTGCGGGTCGCGTAACGATGTCGGGATCTGAGGTGTAAGAGATAGAAACAGTTGTGCGAGGTGAAAGAGAGGGGAAGGTGGCGCGAAGTCGAAGTAGAGATTGTATGGAGGGACCGTGATGTGCCCTTCTCGGCCCTGATAGTGTTGCGTTATCCCTATCGTTAACCGCTCTCCAATGGTAGTTTTGTGTCATTAAGCCATAGCCATGTCGGACTGTGCCGACCTGATTCAACAGTCGTAAAGAAGAACTGTGCCATGCCATGCAGCACCAGGATCAGGAAACCATCCCCCCAAAAGGCAGATTAGTTGCCGCCAAGAAGCCGGTTGAGCAAAAACTGATACAGACGGGCATGCTACAGATTTTGATAGTGATATATCGCGCCACAACGAGGGTGGTTAGTTTAGAGGGGCGACGAGGTGACAAGCTGGGCCGGGGCCGAAGTCGACACGAGTTAAACCCTGGCTGATGTTGTGTAGGGTAGCAATGATAATGAGAGGGTGAAGAAGCAGCAAAAGGAAACGGGTTAATGATGATGAAAGGTTTCGTTTGGGGCGGAGGGTTTGGACAAGTGAATTTGGTCCCTCGTGACGCTGTCGTCTGGTATCGTCCGAAAATGAAAACACAAGCCTCGCGGCAAGTCAGATCTGGACGTGTCCCAGCTCGTCTTGCCAGAACTAACCTGCAAGTCGCACGGAACACGAGAAAGGCAAAACTTCAAAAAGATTTCAAAACGCCGATCGCTTACTCGGGCTCCTGAAGCTGGCTTCGGCGCATCTTCTCCGCTTCCAGGTTCTCGTACAAAAGGAACAGCGCGGACTCGTTGGCCTTGGCAGTACCCATGATGGTGAACATGCGCTCACCAGTCTCATCGTGAGGTGCCTGTGATTTGTTCGGTCAGCTATATCGAACAGTAGGGCCTAAATCGTATAACTCACCTTGGCAATAGAGATGCGTGCGCCGGATGTCTTTCGGATCTCGCTGATCTTGCTACCAGCACGACCGATGATGCAGCCAACCATGTCTGCAGGGATGCTAATGTTTTGAGTCTGGATCTCCTCGCCGTTCTCATCGTGCGTGGGTGGACCTCGAAGAGCTGCATCAGAGTCGGATCGACGGTTGTAAGGCCTGGAGTTGCCGTTGCTGAAATCGGCGCCGTTGCCTGTTCGCATGACGCGGGGGCTACCTCCATAATCGCTTCGTCCAGAGCCTTGGCTGAATCCCGCACCACCGCTGGCGCTTCCGCTGCCAGAAGGCTGGGTACGGACGACAGGGTTGTAGAGGACAGTGCCGGTGCCTCGTTGCCAATCATCAACCAAACACTTGCAGATCTCCCAGATAGCACGCTGAATGCCCTCAGGAGTGCCCTGGACCTCGACTATTCTCTCAGTAGATTGAGGAAGCATCTCCTTCTGGGCAACCATGCGAACTCCTGAAGCGTCCTGGATGTGCTTGATCTTGAGACCTTGCCTTCCGATGATGGTTCCCATCTGGTTGTGTGAAATAAGCAGCTTGATGGCTAAATGTGCGTGTTAGCGGAACCTGATATTCAGATTATCCTCATGAGAAGGTGTAACGTACGGTGAGTCCCGTTGCTTTGAACCACACCTCCCATACCCATAGCAGGGGCACCTTCCAGTAGAGCACGAGCAACAATGGCATAGGCACGAGAGATGGCGTCGCAACCGCCAGTGATGGTCAGAACACGATCATGCACGCCTTGAACAACTTTGCTCACGCCGGCCTTGACACCAGTCTCATCTCTGAGATCGGCAACGTTCTTGCCGCCCTTGCCAATAATGACACCGGCTTCTTTGGAAGAGACAATCGCACGAAGGGTGAGCTGGGCCTGGGCGTACTCCTCGTCCGTCTTAGGGGCGGGCTCGCCGTCAGGACCGAGGCGATCATCCATTCTGAGCTGGTCCATCTGATCGAGGATATCGCTGCCGTTGCCGGGAATAGAATCCTGAGGGGCCGACATTTTGCTAGTAGGTTGGTTGGAGAAAGCGTGGAGATGAAGTAGCGGTTCGAGTTAAGGGCGGGACGTTTGAAAGGGAAAGACCAGACAAAGGGGCGAAATGTCTGACTGGTTCTATAGGTTCTGTTAGAAAATATTCTCTGAATTGCAACGGCGCTGGGAGGCAAAGGTTTGAAGGCGCAAGTTCATGGGTCTGATGATCGTCCCTCACTTGCAGCAAGCGCACTGCATGGCTCTAGCAGAACACAGAATAGAGTATCTGTCTCCATGATAAAGTGGAAGACAGAATTCGTCCAAGAAATAAAAGGAATAGGAATATAATTAATTTACTGACCTTAACGTCGACGCTGGGGATATTGCGAAAACGTCCAAGTGTGCTGGAGAAGGCGGGGGTAGCAAAATGGGGAGGTGGTGGTGGTGCAGTGTGTTTTTTTCTGCGGTCGTGTACGCGAGGCGGGATAGCGGGGTCAAGGGTCGCAAGCACTCCGATTGAGAAAGCGGCGGCGGAGGCGGGCGGGTGGACTACTGAACGATACGCGGGAGGCGTGCGTCGACAGCTGATGTAATGTACTGCGGTAGAAAGGGAACAAGAGCTGAAGATGAAAGAGGAGGATGTGAGGAGAGCGGGAGGAGGGTTGAGAAATTCAAGAGAAGAGAGAGGAAGAAGACGGGAGAGGTGGTGAAAGGTGAGGAAAATGTGAGGTGAGCGATGAGAGAGAGATGCGTAATGTAAGTGGGTGAGGATAGAAGAAGAGAAGCAATGGGCTAGCTAAGGTACTAACTGACTGATGAGATGGCCAGGGCGAGAACCAAAGACAGCTAAAAAACCACAAGAGACCACAGCAGCAGTGCCTGCCAAACTACCTTACCTACCCTACCTTGCCTGAGGGACCCGACGGTGCCTTTGTCTATTGCGGCAGTAGCAGCCCGCCAGTGGGGTGGCAGCACATGGAAGGTAAGGAACACAGAAGCGATAAGAAACTTAGCAGAAAAGTATTGCAATTCATCATTTCACCATATCAACAATGAATTTTGGTGGCACCATCCGACAAGTGAGGGGAAAATATACTTGAAGGGTAAGTACCGAAGCTCTGACATCCACATCCATGGATCGCCCCGGCTCAAGAAACCCATCTTATGGGCGGGTATATTAGCTCTCTCTTGAATTACCTACCTACCTACCTTAGGTAGGTACTATTAACTAGAACATCTCTTGAAATATTCCAGGTATTTGGGCGTTGACAGAAACATGGCGTCTATTTGGGCGATCAGTGAGAGGGTATGCAAGTATCATGAGGCTGTCTTTGCATTGGGGAAATCATAACTGATGGCACGAGACAGGGCACAAATGGTCATGATAGTTTTCTATACCACCTACCGCCAAGCTTGAGGTGGGCAAAAGAATTTCATAACATGCCTCATCCCCCTTGTTTTGCGTATATGTCAATAGCTTTCAAATTGATAATCATGACCGAGACTTGACAGCTAGATAAGCCTTCCTAGACAGGTCTCATCCTAACCGTGGTTGTCTTCAATTTGACAACAGCCGTGCCACACACATAATGTCAATGGAAAGCCAGGATCCTTGGCATATTCCACTAACCCCCTCTAGGAAACAAGCAAGCAAGCATCAAGCATCCATCCCACGTTACTGGCGTCTTCCTCTTCTGTCCATCCACCAAAGTCTTGGAGCTCACACTCCCTGGCAACCTGGTCACTCGGGAGTTTTTCAACACACCCACTCGGGCCGGAGTGGGCCACGGACCTGAGCAAGCATTGACTTTAAGTATGTAGGTACCTTTTGTAAACGCTCACCCACAATGATCAGCGCCGCATTGTTCCATTGACTGCTTTATTGAGCAGATATAAGATGCCAAGAGCAGGGGAGAGGGGGGATGTTCGTGATCCAGACCCTCCCGTCTCAAATGTCATGTCACCGTATAACGTTGTTGGAAAACCCAATGGCAGATCAAAGGTTTAGTTTCACAGCCTTATTGGCCATATTTTCGTGATAGCCTACCAGGGAGCTGCAGCATTAGCTTGTCCGATATAAGAAACGTCAGTCACCGACGGCAAGGGAAACACCGGTATGCTTGTAGTGACTTACTTGAAATCCTTTTCTCCTCAACGTGTATCAAGCTATCTCTCTACTTGTCACTTCGTCGGTGCTCCCAGCGCCGAATGCCGTACAACGGCCTGACCCCGCAAACCGTCAACAACGTGCTGGCTCGCTTGTTATATTGCAGTAGGCGAATAGTTCTTAGCCAATGCTTCTCTTTCAAAAAAGGTTGCCCAAAAAGCACGTATTCATTGTGGCAAGGGCTAATAAGTGACGCTTACACTTTATATCACTTGGCTGCAGCCATTGTCCTTGGGATTGGCTGTTGGGTGTCCACAACTGGCGGAGTAACGCTGCTGCAGACTGCATAAGTCACAGGTATCACTCTTCAACAACCTCAAACCCCTGTCGTGTAATGTACACAGATACCTGTTCACCTGAGTACCTACTGTCATGAACCTCGAAGTCATCCCGTTGACTCCTACGTGGCAAATGGCGGACAGGAAGCTTGCATAGGTACCCCGCGGACTTACAATGGATGAAGTCAATCAAATCATTCAATCCGGTATGAGCATTGACTATTCTTATCTCTGCCTCAGCTTTTGTTCATGCTCTATCCAAAAGTTCTTGCATGCCTTGTGTCCCCAATGATCTAGCCACCACTCCCCGAAGGAATCTTCCACCTCATAATCCACTTTGGCTACTCTTTCATCTCTCTTTAGACCACAGATGATACAGGCTTTGGGGGCTGTTGGCACCATTCTAGCTGTGTGCACTTGCATGTTCTCGCTAATCTCAGGGACCTGAAGTGACAGGTTTTTATCGGCAGACTTGGCCGCAGCAACTGCAGATCGTAGGCGACCAACCTGCTGACGCCATACAGCAACCAAATCCGCAGCCTCACGATCCTCACGTGCAGCTTGTGTTTTGTCTATTCCAGCGAGTTTCATACCCTTGCTCCCCGCAGCTGATATTGACATACTCTTGGCCAGGATCTTATCTCGATGCCATCGCTGCTTACGGCCAGCGATAACACGAGCAGCTGTTGTCGCCAATAGTACATAGCCCTGTAGGAAATCTACAGCTTTAGGGTCTGACAAGATCCGTTGTTTGATCGATGCGCTCTGACCGGACACGGGCTTGAACAGGGCGGTGCCAGAGTTGAGGAGATCAGGGAATGCAGAAAGGATGACTGACGGTGGTGGGACGTTGATCGGCGGAGGAGTATTGTCCTGAGATTGGTGATGTGATGGCTGAACATTATCAACAGCATCCCACTCCCAACTCTCAGGCGCTTTCTTTGCGCTCGCTGTTGCTTTCTTATTGTCGGTAGTTGTGAAATCATCCCAAGCACCCCACTCATCGTCTTGATCCTTAGTTTTAGCAGGCTTTACATCTTTTGGGCTTTCAAAAGAGGGCCATGCCGTGGTTGGTGTCTCCTCCTTGGGCTTCTTGACTTCCTTCGGCTCTGCAGAAGTAGGGGTTTTGATTGCTAACTCTGGGAATGGGTTGCGGTCTTGGAAAGATGGCGACTTCGGTGCTTGAGGATAGTTCGTAGTGGTTGCGCCAAAAGCAAGGGGCCCGAGAAGTTTGGTGGGCGGTGGCTTTTTGATTTGAGATTGAGTTAAAGTCGGAGCTGAACCTGGCGCTGGTTCGTCCAACGAGAGAAGATCCATGGATGGAGGAGCCAGTGTTGGTCTCGTGGCAGCAACTGGAGCGGCCATTTTTGGCGCGGATGGAGGAGGAACGCTTTCAAAATCTCCAAACTCATCATCGTCATCATCCTCTTCACCATCAGCAACATGAAGTTCAAAATCTTCGGCATCAAAAAGCACACTCGAATCTGGCTGCGCAGAAGGTTTGAGTTTCGCTTTCATCCGCTGTTGCGGCTCTTGTCCAACTGTTGGCTGCCCCCATTCTTGTGTAAACTGTGATTTTAGTCCTGAAGGCTCTGCGTTTGGATTAGTGGAAGGCTTTTGTGACGCCGCCTGTATATCGACAAGACTGTTGGATAACAAGTCCATAGTCGACGCCCTTACAACTCGAGTTGGAGGCTGGGAATGGGTTCCAGGTGCTTGTTGAGCCACAGCCGAGGCCGGGCTTGGGTTTGATTTGGGCCATGATATAGAAGATGGATTTGCCGAGTTTGGAGTTGCACTTGTAGTCGAACCCCAACCCGAAGCAGAGAAAGGTACAGGACTTGGGGTCTGGATGGGAGCTGCATTGACTATTGCAGGTTGTTGCGAAGACTCAGCTACTTCAAAATCACCCCATCCATCATCATCGTCATCATTTGTCTCCGTCGGCTTCGACGGGACTGGGGCACTTCCCCAAGCATTTTGCGAGTTTGATTGAGGCTCAAAAGCTGGCCATGGCTGAGTATTCACTGACGAGGCATTATTGGCATTGCCTAAGAGACCAAAAAGGTCCTGTGTCCCAGTGCGTTGAAGAGGCTTTAGCGGGGGCGGTTGTTGCTGAGTTTGAAGCCGAAAAGGAGTGGTCTGTTGCTGTTGCTGTTGAGCTGGAGAAGGCGCAGAGTTGTTTGAGAGACTATTAAACTCGGCAAAGAGATCTGCAGACATATTGTAGCGCCCAATAAGGCTTCACTTCGTAACCACGAGTCACGGGATGTGTTATATACGGAGTGGTGAGGTTTTGAGAGAAAGGTGCCCGCCGATGCGATGCGCCGAGCCGAGCGTTACGTGGAACTTGGAGATACGGAAACTTGCCCAAGGCACTGGAGGCGGCAACATGATGCTATTTGTTTGGCGGTCAGCCCCTGAGTTTACAAGCGCCTCGGGGGTCATCCTCAGCGCCGCAGTTGGAGGTGCAGGCGTGGAAGTGGGGCCGAACTACGGAGGCGGGAACCCAACTGAACCTGAAGCGCCGATTCGATTGATCAAGGTTTCTGTCCATCCTCCGCCATCAATTTTACAGTGCTGTACATTCGACTGGTCACTCCCGTTGCGGATCGTGTTCGCAACACCGTTAAACTGAATTCAGACACTCTCCCGTGGTGTATCAAAGCATCATGAGGCCTCTCGAAGAATCGCTGTATGTTGCGCCTATTAGCGACAACTACGTCAACTGACCAACATCCCTATACAGCTTGAGATGGCGTGAGACACAATCCCATGGTGCGCATCTTGGCGATCTGCGACGTGCTGTCCGGTACAATGGTCCGTCAAGTCCATGTATATCAGGCTGTCGTTCTCTTTGTTGGAAGGTGAGCCAACCCAGTCTATTGTTGATTGAAACGTGAACTGAACCTACCACTACCAACCCAGACTTTTCTCCTCTCAACAGTTGCCGAGGGTTTGAGCTGGTCTCAAATTCTGGATGACGGAAGAAAATTCTACGAAGAGCAACGAGATCACTTCCTCAAATATATCAAACATCCAGAATCACTTGCGGAGCTGAATATCGATCCTTTGACCGAGGATCCCAGCGTAAGGCCATCGCAAGTCAAGAGTAAACATTCAACTGACTAGAAGCAAGTCTCCTTGGAATACTATTCGTCAAGATGAGATTGTTCGTGCTGAAATCCAGCAAGATGTTCAGCGACTGCCCGATGAAGCCTTTTACCATGAAGAGCAAACACAGGCAACCATTTTGGATATCCTCTTTATGTATTGTAAACTTAACCCTGAACGAGGTGGTTACCGTCAAGGCATGCATGAACTGCTCGCGCCTATTCTATATGTTATTGAACAAGATGCCGTGGATCCAACGACCTTGCCAGCGGATATCCCCTTGGACGATGCCTTGATCAAGACTCTTGACCACTCTTTCATCGAACACGATGCCTTCGTTCTATTTTCAAAACTAATGGAGCGTGCGCAGTCATTTTACGAGGTTAGGGACGCTGTTACTACACCAGGAAGCTCTTTACGACACTCCAAGTTTGCAGAACAAAGCTCTGCCATTGTTGAACGGAGCAAATTCATTCATGAAATATGTTTGCAAAAGGTTGACCCGGAGCTTGCTACTCACCTTACCAACATAGAGATTTTACCACAGATCTTTCTCACGTTAGTCTATACTACACATATACGCTGGAGTCGTTACTAACATCAGAACAGCCGGTGGATTCGGCTACTCTTCAGTCGAGAATTCCCCTTTGAACAGTTCTTGGTGCTTTGGGATACTATTTTTGCTGCCGATCCGACTCTGGAACTGATAGATTTGATTTGCGTTGCAATGCTGATTAGAATTCGATGGGATTGTGAGTTCCTTGCACAAACTGTCTTTCCTAGCTAACCCATTCCCTAGTGTTGGAAGCCGACTATTCTGTCTGTCTTCAATTACTTCTCAAATACCCGCCTCCATCAGAAGCTCATGGTCCTCATACATTTGTTGATGATGCCTTATATCTGAAAGATCATCTTTCTCCATCGGGAGGGTCATCGCTCATCATGAAATATACTGGGAAAATGCCCACAGTATCCTCACCACCGCAGACCTCGCGAGCAGGCACCCCAAGCTTCCGTGGGTTTAATTCATTCCGCAATAGGGTACCAGGTTCGAGGACGCCAATCTCGTCATCTTCTCGCTTTCTTCAGCAGCCGGGCGGCATGGAAGCTTTATTTCAGGGGGCCGCCAAAGGAGCCAAGGGAGTCTTTGAAAAGGGCGAAAAGCTGGGTATCAACCAAGCCGTCAGAGACGCCATGGGAGAGATCAAGCGCAACATTAATGAAGCTCGATCCGCACCTAGGTCACCACAGCCTTTGGCTAACGAGGAGGAAGCTGCCAGAAGTCTAGCAGCATTAGAAAGGCGAAACCAGCAACTAGCCGCCATGCTTGACGAGACTGTTGACAACCTTAAAGCATTGTCTGCCTCTAACCTGGAAGACAAGGCAAAAAGCCTGGAGCTTATCGAAGTTGCGGCAGCCAAGGTGCAGTTTGTCAAGATTTATCTAGGTGATTCTTCGATGGAAGTCCCTAACCTCCAATCTCCACCACCCGAGGAGAGCCCACAGGAAGTTGCTGTAGCGGAAACGACTATAGTACATCCAGAGCCAGTGTCAGCAGCATCTGCGGACGTTGAAATTTCAGGTCTTCAGATATCCGAATCAAAGCCAACAGCCGAAACCGAGGTAGCGCAGCCTTCCAGTCCTGATCGAATGGATACAGTTCCGCCTAATGACGACAAACCCTCAAACTCATTAGCTCCAACACGACCAGCTCCTGTTCCAACCCGTTCAACATTGGCTCAATCATCCTTTTCTTGGATGTTGGAGCCGGACCAATCCGGGCCTTCGAAAGCTTCACCAACCTCGAACAAGTCACCGCCGCTGCAGCACAAGAAGAAAATTTCAAACAGTGCCAGCCGTGAAAAGAATGCCTTCCTGTTCGGCGAAGTCACTGAAAGTCGTAACCCTCTGAACTCAGACGAGATATTCGGCTTGGAGCCCCTTAAAAAGCTGAAGAACACCAAAGATGAGAAGAAGACGGACGATTAGATACAACTTAGACATTTCAATCCAGCACGAGACGCATGATTTGTTAATACTATAAAGCATCTATTAATCAACTTCCTTTATTTTTCTTTTTTAATACCTCTGTTCTCGAACATTTGGGAGCGTGAAGCGAGACTGTTCACAAATGAATAATTGCCTGAGATGGAATTCTGTTGTTTGGTCAGGTGCCTTATGTTCGGGCAATGCTTAGGGGAGAACAGCCACCTGTCGCTAACACATTCGAACAAGCAATTCAATTCCTAAATGAAACGGATCTGCTGCTTCTATATAATGCTCGCTCATACTCAGCTCTCTAACCCTTTCGCTCACCATTACATCCGCTTTTCGAGCATCTCAGCAAAACAGCGCAAAAAGATACTCGACAACGACTATTCTACACAGCAACAAGCAAATCCTCAGATACTCGATAGAAGAACAACCACGGTCAGCTCCTAAAAGTCATCATGGTCGCCGAATATTTCCAGGTTCAGCTTGGATTCCTGGTCGCACTCTCTCGCGGGCCGAGAGTCGGTCAAAGGGCATCCCACAACAAGTATTTCCACCACCCAGGTAAGCCAATCCCGAGACATCATCAATACTACTTTAGCGTACCCAAAAATGCAAACGATTTTCAATCCTTGCCTCAAGATTATCTTGTTCGAGCACGATGGGCTGTTGATCAGTTCGAGGTTGCCCTGTCTGACCACGGCCTCACAACAGCTGACTGGCGGAGAAAGTTTGAGGCTGAGAACGAGCTTGAGTCCTGGACTGTGGAGTTTGATGGCAATGTTCAAGAATATCAGTCCAGTCAATATGATTGGGTTGGTCTCAAGTTAACATCTCCAACTTTTCAAGTCATAGATCTGTTCCCGAAAAAAGACTGGGAGGCGGTCATGTATATTCTGCACGAGGAGTTTGTCACTGTCGCAAATTCGGACACACGCCTTGGAATCAGAATGGTAATCCCAGAAGGAGAGGTCTGTCTCAGCCAACTGAAGGCCATGACCTCCATGTTTTGGCTATTAGACCCTCTCCTGGCCAAAATCCACCCCCCTCATTGTGGACCTGGTTCAGTTCATTCGCTCGGTCTGCAATATACTAATGTCTTCAGAGACCGTCCACTTCAGCTAAAGTCGGAGCTGGCCTCGGCCGTTCGAGTTGAGGATCCCTGGAACAATCGCCTTTCACCCAACCGTCATCCACTAGAGCTTCTTTCCGATCCCAGAAAGTTAAAGCAGGCAAAGTATGGTCATGGAGTTGAAAGTATTCACAGGGCTGACTCCATCGAAGATCTTGTCCGGCTTCTGTGTATCAGAATTCAAGACTATCGAGAGTTTCCCTACGCAAGACCTGCATATAGCTTGTTCGCCGACGGTGACTCAGAGACTGTCAACATCAGTTTCAACCAGCATTGTGGAACTCTTGAGTTCAATGAAATAAGACGTTGGGCCACGCTATGTCTAAAGCTTACCCAATACTGCTTTGAAAACTCTGGCATATTCCTCTCCCGATCGTATCCTAGACTCAAAGATAGCTCTACGATCTTGGACTTTCTCAAAGAAGAGGGCTTGGAAGAGGTGGCCAGCTATCTCGAATCAAATGCCGGCGCCCTCAACGTACCTGACTTGAAACGTTATCCCCTCGTCAAAAGCGCTGTGGCTCGCAACGAAAGCTGGGAAGACTCACCAAAGAACATAGCCAATAGTCAGTATTCTTTTGGCATTGAGCTAGAACTTTACATGCCAGTTATGCCGATGAATCGTGTCAGTTCACAGGTAACCCCATCACCGTCTGTTTCGTCAATTGACTCGGATGATATGGAAGACATTGTGTATGACGATGATTTCGAAATCATTTACGATCGCGACGACCCTCATCCCGAAGATGAGAGGCAAGTCAGCTACGGTACCAATTTCTCGCAGAGAGCTTTTGAGATCGCTGAAATCATCAGTTCCAAAGGACCCTTGACTCTGATGGTGAACTCACATCTACACCCAGGGTCGCGTGCCTGGGTAGACAAGCTCGCCGAGCATGGGATGACCCCAGTCACTGACATCCCTCCCCAGTACCAGACATGGACAATTACACATGATGGATCTCTCACAACGTGGCCTGACTGGGCAGGTTACCTCGAGTTGAGCGGTTTGGAGATTGTAAGCCGTGTTCTCAGAGACACATCAAAAGGCTGGGAAGAGGTACTCGACATGGTCTCTGTCCTGCGAAACAATTTCAGAGTAGCTGTGACCAGATCGTGTGGCTTCCATATTCATGTTGGTAAGGGTTCTAAGCGAATAACCCTTCATCTGTTGCGGAAGGTTTGCGTCCTCATGTGCTGCGTAGAGAACATAATCTACCACCTCTGCTGTCCTCGAAGACGGCATTCACAATATGCGAACTCCCTGGCGGGACAAGGTTCGGTCCTGAGTGAGTCATATAGACCTGGATGGCGGAAAATGGGTGTCCCAGCTGACTTTGAGCAGCACATCCCTGTTGACAAGATTACCGACCATCGCATCCTGGGAATGCTGAAGAAGCTTTGGACGGCGAGCTCAAAAGGTGAGCTTTCCCGGTGGTTGCGATCTAATAATTTCGGGTCAAAGTCAAGCATAAGCATAGAAAGTTGCAAATCCTTTGAAGGGGGTGGTGCGAATGATTTCAACGGCACTGTTGAGTTTCGCCATCTCGAAGGTACTTTAGACCCTGAACTGATTCTTCGATGGAGCCAGCTGGTAGTTTCTCTTTTCAAGTTTGCTGACATGGCCTCACCTAATGCATGGCAGATCCTTGTACCCACTGCAATACAGTGCCAGGAACATGGTTCCCTCGATACGAACATCCTGAGAATGTTCTTGACCCTACTTGGATTAGGTGGCGATCATGCCTTTTGGGTCAATCGCATCGGAAGTATCTCAAAAATACCTGCCGACATTGAGCTACGGCCCACAAGGCCGAATGACGACCATGAGATTCTGTCTTGTATTGATGGAGGACAAGTCAATGCTTTGAGACAGGAGTTGTGTCATAGAGAAGCAAGGGCGCCGTACGCGAACGCTGTTGACCCTGAGACAGAGAATAAAGATGAAGATTGGATGGAAGTCAATTACATGCTTGAAATCATTCATATCAGCCAACGACAAATGGAGGAAGAAGTGAAGGTATGGGAAGAGCTGATAATAGTTGAAGATGAGTAAAAATGGAAAAGGATAGTCTATCTGGATAAGGGTTTTGGAGTTAGGACAGAAAATTGAAGCAAATCCTTGGGATTTTTTTAAGTTCGTTATGGTGTGGTGTGAGTGATTCTCTCTGAATGAAATCCCTATCCTTTGTACCCCTTAAGGGGATGGTCGAGCACATAGCATGTTATGAGTATTGGCTACGCCGTAGACATGATGTGCTTGAAATGTGATTTTGTATTATTAATAGGGTATCATTTACGCATTATCCTTATGCCGGAGAAGTTTGTTCTCTCTCAATTATATCTTCGCGCGCCAATGGTCGGGTTCCATCATTAAGAACCATGGCTTCTCGGTGCTGTCGTCGTAACCGTTGCTCCTCAGCGGAATGTTCTCTCGTCCGCGTCACCTGCTCTTCAACAAGTGGTAGATTTCCCGCCTCTTCCTCGATCTCCATAATCAGGTCTGGCAGTTCCCGAATTCTCCTCCTAGAATTATCCTTGTCCATCAGGCCTACCTTTTCCAACGCCCTGAGGCCTCGTCTTGATTCCTTAATCCGGTCGACTATCTCGACAATCCTGTTTGCCTTGAGTGCCATGTAATCTTTGAAACTACGACGCCGTTCTTCGGGCGTATCGCCCCATTCCTGTTTCGCCAACCACTTTTCAATGAAGCGTGCCTTGACGAGCATGCTGGCACCATATTTGTTGACGAGCTCTAATATGAACATGAGGCAGAACCTCTCAGCCATATCGCGAAGGTAGTACTCATCCCAATGACTGTCAGTGAGACTTGGTCGCTCAGCGTCGTCCAAGCTCAGCTCCAGAGACCTGACAAGGGCAGAATAGGCTTTGGGATTGTTTAATTTTGACAGTCCATCCAAGCCTGAAATAGTTAGTACTATCTTCATTCTAGGATAGGTATGTAACCTACCAATCGTTTGTCCAGTAAGTAAGGCCAAAGCCCGAAGACATCGCATCCTTTCATCGTAATCGGGTCGGGTGATGCCAAAAAGTAGTATGTGAGTTGTCTCAGAATCATTAACAGCCCGGTCGCAGAGAATTTTGATTGCGACTTCTCTGATGGAATAGTTAGGATGATCCAGCAACTTTTCAAGAGTTTCAAGTTCTAATGAGTCTTCAGTGTCTTGGGTGATGTACTGTGTCTTCGGTTGTGATGGTGGAATCTCATTGTCGTCTCGTATTATGGTAAGGGCAGTGAAAACAGTGCTCACAACGCCAAAGGTGGCAAGTCCCAAGGTTATGAGAACAACTCTCTCGTCGCGAGCAAAAACAAGAAGGCTATCAGCCCAGCCCATTTTGGTTAAATATGTCTGTCGAGTTCATGCTTTCTTAAAAAGTTGATGGACTAGTTCGAGAGAGCTACCCCAGAGCTCCTGACGTAGGGCGTTCTGCAATCGTACACCGCTTTGATACATGCTCATGGGGTTAAGCTATCGAGATTAAACATCGGATTTTCGAACCTCAACTAAAAGTGAACCAACACATCGAGAAACAGCAGTAAAAGTTCAATGACCATGGGAGATACTAAAGTAAATAAAGGTCCTGATGCATCCACAACTTTAAACACTTGACGTGATGTCCTACAACTCGATCAAAAGTCACGTGACTCTTTCAGCCACGGCTTGATCGCTGGAGTGGCAGAGTGGATCTCCAAACGCCCCCACATAGAGTTTGATAACGATAAGACTTTTTTCCATCGCAAAAAATCCAAAAAGTCTCCCGGCGCAGATTTCACATCTCCAGCACACATCTCATATCAGTCGCGATGGCCGGCTCCCAGCTCAAACGCCTCAAGGCGTCTCTCAAGGAGCAAGGAATTGTCGGCCCTCAACAGTCGAAAAAACAAAAGCGACGCAATGCTCAAGATGAGCGATCTCGCAACGATAAACGACTCCAGAGAGGTGTCGTGCTAGATAATATCCGCGAACAGTTCAATCCGTTCGACCTAAAGCATGCCAAGGGCCCGAAATTTGAGGTTACGAGTAACCGACCTACTCTAACTGCTGGAAGCATCAAGGGACGTCCTGGTCAGGCCAAAGCAGCGAGTGAAGAGAGGGTAAGATCCAGCGTCATTGTCATGAAACAACCAACTAACAAAAATGAAGCGCCGACAAACCCTACTGGTCGAGATGCAGCGCCGCAACAAGGTTGGTGGAATCCTCGACCGTCGGTTTGGTGAAAATGATCCCACAATGGCCCCCGAAGAGAAAATGCTCGAACGATTCGCGCGAGAGAAGCAGAAAAGTCATAAGAAGAACTCAATGTTCGACCTGGAAGACGATGAGCCTTCAGAAAGCTTAACCCATATGGGCAAGTCTCTTTCCTTCGATGACATGGACGATTTCAAAGAAGACGATCTCGAAGAGGATTACGACAGCGATGGCTCAGTGCGCGAACGGCAAAGACTTAAGCGCATCCGCGCATTGGCAGCGGAGGGCAGCGACAGCGAACATGATGAACCGGAACGAAAAAAGACAAAGAAGGAGGTAATGGAGGAGGTTATCGCCAAGTCAAAACACTACAAGTACGAGCGACAGGAGGCAAAGGAGCAAGACGACGTGATCAGAGAGGAGCTTGATAAGGAGCTGCAAAATATCCAGTATATGCTGCACCATAGCCGACCTGGCGCCAAAAGCCAGAATGAAGGACTAGCGAGATCTGCTATTGCTGGAGTTGACCGGGATGCCTTCGAGAAGAACTTCGATCTTCAAGTCAAGAAATTGGCTCAGGACAAGAGGGCCCAACCTGCAGACCGTACCAAGACTGAGGAGGAGAAGGCTGAGGAGGAGTCAAAAAGACTCAAGGAGCTTGAAGATAAACGCCAGAAGCGCATGAGGGGCGAGTCGGTCAGCGACAGTGAAGGTGATGAAGTGGACAACAAGGGCAAGAAACCCGAGCATGATGCCATGAATTTGGACGACGAGGAGGAGGACTTTGGTCTTGGTAGCGGTATTCGAGCTCGCCCAACTGCTACGGAACTCGGCTTTGACGATGAGGATGATTTCATTATCGACGATGACCTTGTGGCCAGTGGATCGGATTTGGAGCCACTCAACAGCGACGATGAATCAGATATGGAGGATGGATCAAATGAAGAAGCTGAGGATGAGGAGGATGACTTCACTAAAGGCCTCCTCAACGAAGAAGAGAGCCGAAACCCCGTTTTCGATGCTGACTCAACAATCTCAATCCAAAAGGGTGACGAACAAGGCCTTCCCTATACCTTCGAGTGCCCTCAAACTTGCGGCGAGTTACAGACTACCTTGGCGCCATACCCGGCCAAGACCTTCCCGACTATTGTTCAAAGAATACGTGCGCTATATCATCCTAAGCTCAGCAGCAAGAACAAGGAGAAGCTTGGTAACTTCGCAGCTGCTTTAGTCGACTACGTTGGCTTGCCTTGGGATCCTGTTTCCTCTCCTCCGTTTACAGTTCTCGAAAGCATTGTCAGACATATCCACTCTCTTGCAAAGATGTTCCCTATTGAGATTAGCAAGGCTTTCCGCAAGAATTTTGCCGCGATGGGAGAATCTCGAGCCTTGACCTTGGGACCTGGAGACCTTATTCTGCTTTCTGCCGTTGGCATCTTTCCGTTATCAGATCACTTCCATCAGGTTGTCACTCCTGCTGTGTTGACGATCACTCGATATCTTGGCCAAAGAGTCCCCCAAAATCTGGCACATTATGCTATTGGCACATACGCCTCTATTCTTGCCATCAACTATCAGAAGCTTGCTAAGCGCTACGTGCCTGAGGTCATCAACTTTTGTTTGAACACCATATCCGCTCTGGCCCCCGTTGCCACTTCCAAGCGGCTCGGAAATTTCCCACTGCACAATGCCCCTGCAGGTATCCGTACAGAGGCTGCAGGCAAGGTAGAGTGCCGGAAGCTAAACTTTTCTGACTGCATCGATGGAGAGGCCAAGAAGGCTGAAACAGCAGCTCGAAAGGTTGCTATTCTTGACACTACAGCTCAAGTCCTAGAAGCCGCGGCGGATACATGGACTGGAAAGAGTGCATTTCTTGACACCTTTGAACAGGTTGCGAATGTACTCAAGCATCTTGGTAGCAAGGCTTGCCGGTCTCAATTGCCCGCTGCTCTCAACGAAAGAATTGAGAAATTGCAGGCTAAGTTTGACCGCATGCTCAAGGTCGCTCAGCTATCCCGTCGTAACGTTGAGCTTCATCACCACCGCCCCTTGGCCATCAAGACCTACGTGCCCAAGTTCGAGGAGACATTCGACCCAGACAAGCACTACGACCCCGATCGCGAGCGAGCAGAGCTGGCCAAGCTCAAGAAGGAGCACAAAAAGGAACGCAAGGGTGCTCTGCGGGAGCTGCGCAAGGATGCCAACTTCATGGCAAGGGAGAAGCTGCGGATCAAGAAGGCGAAGGACGAAGCGTACGAGAAGAAGTACAAGCGTCTTGTTGCCGAGATCCAGAGCGAGGAGGGCCGCGAGGCGAATGCTTACGAGAGAGAGAAGTCTGCGAGAAAGAGAGCCAAGAACAGGTGAATGGATATATTGGCGTAGACACAGGCTTAGGATACCAATACATGTTTTCGTATATCCACTTCATAGACTGGATGACATAGCCAATGTGATGCATCGCTCATGCAAATTCATTCCACGCAGTCAGGAACAACACTCAAAATCTAATCGTAGTGCTATTTGATAGTCCTGTTGAAATACGTACTTGTAGAATCAGATTGCACGTTCTTGCCAATAGCTGTGTTGCTGGGGTGACACTGGCTGGGGTGAATCTTGTCGTAAATCAAAGGAAGCAGAACAAACCTTTACAAAATGAGGATGTTGACTTATCAAGTGGTGATGTTTACATGAGACTTTTAGACGGCGTAAATATTGCAAGGCCCAGATTCTCTTAACATTTGTCAATGAGGGCCTAAAGCCAGAGATACAATTAGGTAAGATTTGAGTAGTTCTTACTATGCTATTAGTGGAACCAGAGGTCATACCCTGGAAGCAACCTACCTACTAACAACATCAAAACTTTGGTCATCCAACACAAACACTGCGTCCAAATCTCAAACACATAAAGAATGCATACCATGAGTACGGAACAGAAGAACGATGCAGGCGCATCAGATGAAGAGGATGACTACATGAATATGTCCTTTGACGATCCAACACCGGCGAAAGAGACATCCCTACAGCGCACACAACGCCTCAAGCGTGAATCACGCGCACGAGGAATCATAAAATCAAAAGAGGAAATCGCAGAGGAAGAAGAAACTGCGCGTGAAAAAGCTCTCTCCACATCAATGCTGGATGACGCAAAAGCGAAGAAGAGCAAGGGCCTTGCCATGATGGCTAAGATGGGCTTCACAGGTGGTGGCCTGGGAAAAAAGACGGAAGATGGCGCGGCTCCCGGGCGTACAGAACCAATCAAAGTCAGCGTCAAGGAAGACCGGGGAGGTATTGGCCTGGATAATGAAAAGAAGCGCAAAATCAGGGAGGCTGCTGAAGAGAGGGACATCAAGGCTGCCAAGATGGACCCAGATGAGTATCGTGAGCGCGTGAGAAAAGAGCGCGAGGACGCAAGGCTTGAGAAGCAATTCTTTGCGGCTCAACGTGCGATGGAGAGAATGGACGATGAAAAGTCAGAAATATCCGGCCAAAACGATAGACCAACACCAATCTCTGCTCGGCCCCTCAAATCAATTCCTCTTCTGTATCGCAGCCTAGTTAGACATAGAGAAGAAGCAGAGCGTGATAGGCGTATGCGCTACGATCTTGAGCAATCACTATCACGGCTGCCCACCTATGAAGACGACCAAGAAGATGCAGATGACAAGAGGGCTTTAGGTAAAGGACATACGGTGTATGCCGCGGCTGAAGATCTAGACGAAGACGATGAGGAATTGGATCAGTTTAATGAGCTTGACATTGGGGAGCGGTTGAAGAAGGCGTTGGTGTATCTGAGAGAGAAGCACCAGTATTGCTTTTGGTGCAAAATGGCATACCCTGATGTTGAGATGGAGGGCTGTCCGGGATTGACTGAGGAGGAGCATGATTAGTTGCGATAAAGTTGCATTGTACAAAATGTAAATTACACCGATTGCTCATGCTACGGGAGGCGTATCTTTACCTAGGTACACTAAGATAGAAGCCGTAGGCTTCGATTTTCATCACAATCCCACTTGTTTTGTGAAATGCAAGGCAAATGATTATGTATCAAATCAGCCATTAACATTTTGGTGGTTGAAACATGTGAACTACCTACCTATGTTGAGCTTGGGTTACATACTAGTTGTTAGTTGTTCTGGAATCGAGCGTCTCAACAGAATCTATACATTTTCATTTTTCTCACTTATGGTTTCCCAACCATTTCTGAAGTATCTCAACGAACTATAGCATGTGAGCTATCTGGTATGCTTGAGCATTGCAGCAATAAGAGGGGAAAGTTAGATCGCTTGGTTTGGTATAAGATTATCCTTTCGAAGACATGGTCATTTTCCTGCACTCTGCATCTATACGTTCATAGGTGAAACCTCAATAAGCCTACATTAACTGGGAAAAGAGGTTTCATATACTACTAATAGGCTTATGATCCGATACTGTTATTCAAGGCTGTAATTAATGCGATGCCTGCAACTACCCAAGTAGCAATCATTCCACAAGACTCTTTCTCAAGTCTACCTCTTTTTCCATCTCAGCTTGCCAACCCAATTTGCCCATCGCTGAACCTCTTCCTCTTCCAACAGCAAATCAACAGTATAATATTCCCTTGCAAGCTCCTCATGAGTCTTGAAATGATGAACAAAGCGATGGCAAGCACCACAAAGCCACGCCACATTCTGTAGATCCTCTTTACGGTGCCATCCTCTCTTAACGGCCTTTTCATGCACGAAACGCGGGATAAGATGATGGTAGGACAGAGGAACCCATGATCGTGCACATAGCTCACAAGCATCAGTGCGGGTGGAGCGTGTTGCGGGAGGTGGCTCGATGAGAGGAGTTATGTACGAAGTGAGAATGGGGAGGAGAAATGACTCTGGGGAGGACGGGAGATGTGATTCTGCATATGGGTCGGCGGAAATAAGGTTGTAAGTTGTGAGAGTTTCAATGACGGATGGCGGGAGACTTAACACCGAGAGGCTGTCTTTGGTGAGAGGTAGGGAATACTGCTCCTGCAATGATTCGCTTTCCCGCCATGTTCGATACTCGAGACTTTGCAGCTCATCAGATAGGTTCTCAAAGATTTCAGCGGCGAGATAATCTACGAAGTCGGCAAGTTCCTCAGCGTCATTCTCCAGGCTCGGAGCCGGGATGGAGGTAACGGACGGAGCACCGGTGTTCTTGCCACGCCGGCGGCGTTTGGGCGGCTCCGGGGCCGAGGAGGCAGGCTGAAGGAGAGCGGTGGATAAACAGTCCCTAAAGAGGGTGTAGTTTTCTGGATTATTATCGATGATTGACATTGCGTAGGTGAAGGTGTAATGTAACGTGCAGGCTTGTGAGTGTCACAATAAGAGAAGCGATGGGCTCGTTTCAGTGACGTAATCGATTTCACAATGTTTATCCTGGGGGTTGTTATCATTTTTATAGTTGAGTATGTTTCTTGCTACATATGATTTATCAAGATGCTATAAAACAATTTGGAAGTTGAAAGAGCAATTATAAGTTTGAACGTTGAAGCCGAATGAACATCCTGTCTGTTTTTTGTAGCCAGTAGCTGGTTGACTCACTCGGTGTAAGTGGCTACAGTGGGGGCTCAAAAGTTCCGACACATACTAAAATTAGCCCTATTAATTTAAGTCTTTATAAAATTATATATGGAATAGCTATAATAATAAGTAAAACTATATAAAGTAATTTAATGGCTGAGTTA